>CM051388.1:5849730-5874730 GCA_028015245.1 Cardamine occulta | reverse complement strand
AAGAAACAAATATCAGTTCTACAAAAGATAAATCTCTATATTTAAAGAAAAGAAGAATGAACTTATCAGAAATTAATAGTTTACATACTGTCATTCAAAGCAATAACTGGGGTAGATAGTAAATTACAAAATGAAATTGAGCATTCCAATAATAATTTAGGTAACGGTCGTAGACAAAAATAAAATAACTAGTAACAGACAATTTGTGATGTAAGCGTTGCAATCTAACTGGCGACCACTTCCAGCAGCTGGAAAAAAATAAAATAAAAATAGTTTTGATAGCTACAAAGCTGCTGGGCCACCGCTTAAGCCTCCCCCATGTTTGACTCGGATTCTTGGTGCGTTACGTAGGACGCGCGTCAGAATAATTGAGAGGTGTTTCAGAATAATTGTATCTTTGCGTTACTAGAGTTTATTTTTAGCTAATCCTAGTCACAATTTGTGCCTAGGACGCAGCTGGTTATATATATGTATCATTGTTTTTTTTTTGTTAAAAGTATATATTGATCATTGTTTCCATAATCTATTGGTTATACAATATGAAACGCATTGTTCCACTTTTATTCAGTTTGCTGTTTATAACCACTATAGATACACTGTCAGCGTCTATCACGGTCTGGATAGGGGAGTCTATGATATTTAGTTTGTACTTAATATCCTGCAAAATTTTGTCACAAACTAAATAACCTACAAAATGATAACTTGTAAAAGAATTCTAGAAAAGATTTCAACCAGTCAAATTATTTTAGAAAATTGGCAATTTTGAAAACTGCATTCATCGTTTAAAACTGATTTTAGAAAATTACTTGAATTTAGTTTTTGTTATCAACATGCTCATGACTTATAGATTGGATCATATTATATTGGGCTAACAAATAATAACTTTAGAATACGGCCCATTAGTAGTAGCTTATCGGATAGTACTAATCAGCCCACTAAACAACGTCTTGTACCTTCTTCTACCTTCCACTTTCTGTTTCTCTACTTTGTGCTCAGCTAGCTAAACCCTCGCCGCGATAAGCCCTAAAATCGTAGAAATGGCTGCTCTTACGCGTAACAAGAAGAAGGGCGCCAATTCACAGACTCCGCCACTGAATAAGCAGACGAAGTCGCATACTACTCCTCCACTGAAGAAGGCGGCGAAATCCCAGAAGCCTCCATTGAAGAAGCAGAGGAAATTTATTTCAGAGAAGAAGCTCCCCGAGAAGCCTGAAGTTTCTACGGTCGAGGAAGAAGAAGAAGAGAATGAAGAGTCTGGTGAAGGGTCTGAATCAGGTTCTGACTTATTCTCAGACAGTGATGAATCAGAAAACGATGATGACGCAGAACCTTTGGCTGACGACTTTCTTGATGGTAGCGATGAGGAGAGACCTTTGGGTTCTGATTTGGATTCTGACTCTGATGAACCCGATATCGAGAAGAAATCTAGAGCTATTGATGAAAAACGTAAAAGGGAGGAAAAAGATGCAGACGATGAGTTCAAGATGAACATTAAGGAACAACCTGATGAGTTTCAGCTTCCTACCCAAAAGGTACGTTTTCCTTGGCTTGATTATGAATTTGTTCATTTTCTAGCTCTGCTTCAGCTATGTTTACGTGGATTTGACACAAGTCAAATTCGCTTGGGTTATAAGCAACTGATTTTTACTGTTATTGTACATTGTTCAGGAACTTGCAGAAGAGGCACGTGGGCCACCAGATCTTCCTAGCTTGCAAATGAGGATAAGAGAGAGTGAGTAACATGTTCGAATTTTTATTCCTTGTAAGATTTTTGGTGTAATGTTATTATTAGGATTGTTTGGAATCTCCTAAGGAGTTATTCTCTCGGTTGTTAGTTTAATGGTACTACTCTATGTTTCAGTTGTTAGAGTGCTGTCGAATTTCATGGAATCGAGGCCAAACGGAGCCAAGAGAAAGGATTATGTTGAACAACTTAAAGCTGATCTTGGTTCTTATTACGGCTATAACGAGTTTCTTATTGGAATTTTGATTGAGGTTATTTTACTAGCCTCTGACTTTGCTCTTTACTTCCACTTTTATCTAATGTTATGTCTAGGAATTCTCTTACTTATATTTTTTTGTTTTCCTTAATTGTGATCTTTTGGCAGATGTTTCCTGTTGTTGAACTCATGGAACTAATCGAAGCTTTTGAAAAGAAAAGGCCTACATCTATACGTACAAACACTCTTAAGGTGAGCTTGATTGTGATTTGGAGTGTCTAGAAATAAGTATTTTTCAACTGTTGAGGTATGCAATTTATGCTTACGTTTGTTTTTGTTAAGACTCGAAGACGGGATCTGGCTGATGTACTTTTGAACAGAGGAGTTAATCTAGACCCATTAAGCAAGTGGTCAAAAGTAAGTAGTATTTGCAGTTTTTCTTTCATTCTATTTGTGAAACCTATTTTCTGGATCATCTGTAGTTAATCATGTCGTGATAATTTTAGGTTGGACTTGTTGTTTATGATTCACAAGTTCCGATTGGTGCAACTCCTGAATATTTGGCTGGTTACTATATGGTATGTGATTTTATGATTTTTTGCATTTCTGGCTCGCATTTTATGAGTACTATTAATTGTTTACTTAAGTTTGTTTTCGGTACATTTGCAGTTGCAAAGTTCTAGTTCCTTCTTGCCGGTGATGGCACTTGCTCCTCGAGAAAACGAGCGAGTTGTGGACATGGCGTAAGTTATCACCTTACATTAATACATTATATTTGTGTCTAAGGCAACCTTACATATGATACGATGACCAAGTTGTACCTAAAGGTTATATTTGAGTGTATTTATCATTTGTTATGATGCAAAGTGCTATTAAAACAGAAAACCAACGTAAAATCCAATTTGACTGTCCCGTGATGTGAAACATATGCAACTAGTATATTATGTGATATTTATAGACTATAACAAGGTTTCATGTTACTGCAGTGCTGCCCCTGGTGGTAAAACAATTTATGTTGCTGCACTAATGAAAAATACAGGTATGCATTCATTGGTTCCTAATTCCTCATAGCCCCACAATTTCAGTCAGTTTATCCTAATGTTATTATGATAATATAAACAGGAATAATATATGCAAACGAGATGAAAGTACCTAGGCTTAAGTCACTTTCTGCCAATCTGCATCGCATGGGGGTGACAAATACCATAGTTTGTAACTACGATGGAAGAGAGGTTAGCTTCCTGCATTCTTCGAGCATCCATACATGCTTGAGGATGTTAAATTCTGCAAATTTGTTGTAAACCATCAGTTCAACTAAATCAAAAGTTACTGGTAACACTATAATTACATCAAGTAATTTAGGTTTCAAGACTGCTTCTCTATTATCCCTTTCCATTTCTTGTTTTTCTCATATTTTTTTTTCCTTTTAGCTAACCAAGGTTTTAGGTCAGAACTCGGTTGATAGAGTACTGTTGGATGCTCCTTGCAGTGGAACTGGAGTAAGCAACTTGGATTCACCCTCTTACAGTCTCTTTAGTGAATTTCCATGTTCGTAACTCAATGTCCACTTCTACTCTATGCAGGTCATATCAAAAGATGAATCGGTTAAAACTTCCAAAAGTGCTGATGACATAAAGAAATTTGCCCTTTTGCAAAAGGTATAGTTGTTGCCTTAAATAATTATCAACTGAAATTTACATTCCAAACAAATATTTAAAGATGAAAATGGCATGAACGCCTTTTATACCATCTTAATATGAAGAGATCAAGTAGGATGCATGTGGTTTGTAATGCTAACCATACTTTCTTGTTTGTGCATAGCAACTTATACTTGGTGCGATTGATTTGGTGGACGCCAATTCCAAAACTGGAGGATATATTGTTTACTCAACATGCTCAATTATGGTTCCCGAGGTTGGTGCTCCGTACCTTTTCTGTCCCACCCTTTTTTTCTGTCATCTTCATGTGTTGTCACTGTTTTTGTTTGTACAACAAAACTATTGCAGAACGAAGCTATCATCGATTATGCCTTAAAAAAGAGGGATGTGAAACTCATTCCATGTGGACTTGATTTTGGCCAACCAGGGTAATATACATTTTCATCTGCATAGAACATTTCAGGATTCTTAGTATAAATACTAATGTTTTTGTTTCATGTCATTAGATTTATCAGATTTAGCGAACACCGATTGCACCCTTCTTTAGAGAAGACTAGACGTTTCTATCCTCACGTACACAACATGGACGGATTCTTTGTGGCAAAGGTACATATACTTGGGGTAGCCTATGTATAGCTTTTCCCTGCGAAATATCGACCATTTAATGCGGATGGAAGAAAATATGTTGTATGGAATATCAATAGTAATCAAACCAATAAGGTATTTTCCTCTCTTTTTCTTTGCTTCTGCAGCTGAAAAAGATGAGCAATGCAATGCAGCCTTCAGAAACTGGTGAGCCAGTTGAAACAATGGAGCAAGCTCAGGTATCCTCTGATGATGAGGATGAGGCTGAAGCCATTGAGCAGTTGGTGAAGCCTTCTGTTGCCAACGGGCAATCCAAGCGAGAGAGTAACAGTAAAGAAAACAAGAACAGACAAAAAATTCCAAGATCAAATGAGGTCCGCAAAGGCAAAAGGAATAAAAACACAATAACCAAAAATGGTAATGCGGAAGAACCCAGAAAGCAAAAGAAGAAGAGATCACAATGGAAGAATGAAATTGCTCAAGCTAGGTAAAAAAAGTTCAGTATTTACTTGACAGACAAAAGTGAAAACCTTCTTATGTAAAATGTTGTTTCATACTCCCATTTGTCCATAAATGATTGAATATTTTGCAGGGAAGAGAAAAGAAAAGCCATGAGAGAGAATGCCAAGGAGACGCCAAAGCGCAGGAGATAAGATTAGGTTCATGATGCATCTTGGAGGACAAACTCAATAAGATAGAATCTTTTGGTGTTCTGGTCATGTCGAAGGTTATTGCAGTATACAATGTCTTTTAGTTTTATTAATTCCCCAACATTGAGTGACACTCACATGGACAAGTTACATGTCCAACAAAAGTTTTGTACTACATTATCATACTTTTATATTGTGTGAAGCTGATTCTTTTGTTTTTATTATGTGGATACATAAATTAATTGCAAAATAAAAACGAGTCTACCTCACAGGAAAATCATATCAGTTTTCGAAAGGCTACGAATTTTTCTGATCATAGCAACTCTTTCTATAAAAAGATGATTAATCTCGAAGGGTGGGTCAATGTCACAACATAGAATTGATTTGATGAAAACAAATGGGATTGGGACTTGGGAGTGAGCTGTTGATTGTTAGGGAGAGATGTGAAGGTTTCCAAAGTGGGACTTTGTGTTTGGAGAAACATGACAATCCATCCAATTCTTCATCCATGTTTGTCAGATTCTCTTTGGGACCTTACAATTACTTCTCTAAACTTATCTTCTTGTTTCTATTTTCAGATTTTCAGCACACATTATACTGCTGTACACTCACATGCGCATATACTAGCTTTGAGAATATATATCATCGTATAATTGCTGTATGCACTTTATATATTTCATTTGGATATTCCAACATCCGATAAAGAGCATAGAAAAGAGATTCCTTTGCAGGACCCATAAGGTTATAGCTTTTAAAAGCAATGAGTAAAATTTAAATTTGTCGAGAACTTTGCTAAAAAAAGTTTTAGTTTATTTTCTGGACTATGGATAGTATTATTGATGATCGATTCGAGTATACTTGCAAAGACTGATTATCATCTATCATTCCAAACAATTTAAAAAAAAAACAAAAAACTATAATTCCAAAATAAATATTCTATAACTAGTGTAACCACAATGCCCACAACATTTTTTTCTGTAAAAAAAATCTAATTAATTATATAACATTTACTGCATAGTATTTAATTTTCTAAATTTTTGTGCCAAATGAATTAGATATGACTAAATTTATTAGTTGTAACAAATATTTCCTCGGTTCTAATATGTAAAATATTTTAAAAGCGTTTTTCTTTGTTTTATTTGACTTTTATGTTTATATGCATACTTTAATTTAGTTTGATATTTAGTGACTACAAATTTTTTGTAGTATCTTTCTCTTGGTTGATTATTATTTTTAGTTAGATACAAATGATGTCTTTAATTCATAAAAGACGAAGATCTTTTTTTATGTAATTTTCAAATTTGGTGTTTTTAACTAAAACATATTATTTAATGGAACAGAGATATTATAATTTTTACAATTAAATTTAACTATTTTTTAAGTTTAATCATTCATATAAAATGTCACATCAAGATCCAAACCCTCAAAATATCAAAAAACTTTTAAAACCTATAGGATCCAAATATTTTTTAATTCCTAAATTCAACTTCAATACTATGAAATATGAGAAAATCTTCAAGTTTATTCTTAAAATGTGATTTTATAAATTATATCAAACTTGAAATAGGGACATATAACTTAACTATATGTAATTTGTAATATGTAATATTGTTGTCGTTGTACCACCAAATAAGTTCTTACTAGAGTTAGCTGATTGTAAAAAATTGGCAATCTCTTGCTCTTTTTTTTTAATTTAATACAACAAAAATTTATCAAAACACCTTTGAAAATACATTTCTGCATATAATTTGAAAAATTAAGTAATGCATGGAAATAATGAATTACTATCGCAAATTACAGTGCTTCCTTGAAACCTTTGTCTTCCAGTTGTGAGAAGTACATGGAAAAGAATTGAAAAGCCCTAAAAAAAAGTCGAAAACTTTTGCTTTGACTACCTCTCTCCTCTTTTCATGGTAGACCCAGCTCTCATTTCTCACTCTCTCTGATTGATATCTCTCTTCATTTCCATGGAAGGAAGGTGATGAGTTCCTCAATCTCCTCTATCTCTCTTTAGTGAATACATGATGAAAGTTCTCTCCTTTCTTTTTGGTATCCCTTTTCTTCTTTCTCTGCCTAATTCCTGAGGAAACAATTGTGTTAAAGATCTTTCTCTCCCTAAGCTATTCTTAAAGGTAAATGATTTGTGACTGTTTCTCCTATCAATTTCTGTTCTTGATTTTCTTTTGGTTCTGTGGGTTTTTGTGTGACTGTGTTGCCTAGATCCATTAGAGCTTTGATTGATTGTTCTTACTTTAATGAGATCTGTTTAAGCCAAGGTCTACTCTTTGTATGAAATGGCTGACTATGGTTTATGCTAAATTTGGTTAATTGGACAGTCAGAGAGTTTGAAGTATTCACTGATGTGGAAATAGTTAATTACTTTGGGTTAAGCAAGAGTATGTTTCTCAATTGATTGTCACTGAGACTTGAGCTCGAGATCCGTAGCGCCGTAGAGCTAAAAAATTGTTTTTTGTTCTTCTTCTACATGCTTTCTATGTGGAGAGTATAATATCTATTGACTCAATTATATTTCTTAATTTGATGGATAACGCTCGATCTTATGAACCCCTTAGCAATGATTGAGCTATGGCCTCAGCTCTGAGTTTATCGTCTGTTTTTAAAATAGCAACTTTTTACAGTTTATCCAGTAATAAGAGCTCAGATCAATATCTGTAATTCTAACTCTTGATGTTTGATCTTCCATGATTTTAGTTTTATTAATGAGCCCAAATTTATGTTATCTGAAGTGTTTTAATGTTATTGTTGTATAAGCCGTCTCCCTTTATATGAGACCCAATGGTACAATTGTTTTGTTGCGTCTTTCGTGAATTTTCTCTTGAGATAGACTTACAAGCGCTATGTTTTGCTCAATGCAGAGCTCAGGTCACTCTGACGGAATCGGTGATATAATAATTATAACTGGAGTAAGAGCAGTTCCTTGAATCTTGGGTGTTAAATAGAGAAGTATCTGTTCATGGCATCGAAGTCTGATTTTGGAGTTCTCCTGGAAAATAAGAAGGAAAAGGGCGATAAGCAAACACCGGAAGAAGCATCACTTTCCAGTTCCAGTCAAAGTGTCTCAGTTAACACTTTGGCAGATCATGTATCTTCAACTTTGTCTATTGCTCTAAGCAGTGACAGTAAAACCGGTGGAGAAGTTAAACTTAATGAACAGTCTGATCCTGCGGAATGCAGAAAGGGTAACACATGTAGACCAAGCACAAGCAGTGATATCAGTGATGAGAGCACATGTAGCAGCTTAAGTAACAACAACAAGCCTCACAAGGCGAATGACGTGAGATGGGAAGCAATACAAGCTGTCCGAACAAAATATGGTGTTTTGGGTTTGAACCATTTTAGGCTCTTGAAGAGGTTAGGGTGTGGGGATATTGGAACTGTCCATCTTGCTGAGTTGCATGGAACTAGGTGTTATTTTGCAATGAAGATTATGGACAAAGGGGCTTTGGCTAGTCGTAAAAAGCTTCTTAGAGCTCAGACTGAGAGGGAGATATTGCAATGTCTTGACCACCCTTTTCTCCCAACTTTGTATAGTCACTTCGAGACTGATAAGTTCTCATGTTTGGTTATGGAGTTCTGTCCTGGAGGTGACTTGCATACCCTTCGACAAAGGCAGCCCGGGAAACGATTCTCAGAACAAGCAGCAAAGTAAGATTTTTTTTTAAATCATAACTAATTTAATGTAGAGCATCGTAGATGCCCACTTTTTGTGTTAAATCATATATTGACCTATTAAACTTTTTCCAGGTTTTATGTAGCAGAGGTACTTCTTGCAATGGAATATCTTCATATGCTTGGGATCATATACCGCGATCTCAAGCCAGAGAATGTTCTTGTGAGAGATGATGGACATGTGATGCTTTCTGACTTCGACCTCTCTTTAAGGTGTTCTGTTAGCCCCACAGTGGTCAGATCAACTGTTCTCGTGTCTGAAGGGCAAAAGAACTCAGGCTATTGTGCGCAACCTGCTTGCATCCAACAGCCATCTTGCATTTCTGCTCCTACAACATGCTTTTCTCCGCGGTTTTTCTCAAGTAAATCCAAGAAAGACAAGAAAATGAAAAACGAAACTGGAAACCAGGTTAGTCCGCTGCCCGAACTAATTGCTGAGCCCACAAGTGCTCACTCAATGTCATTTGTTGGCACACATGAGTACTTAGCTCCTGAGATCATCAAAGGTGAAGGGCATGGGAGTGCGGTTGATTGGTGGACTTTTGGGATCTTTCTGTACGAGCTATTGTTTGGTAAAACGCCGTTTAAAGGGTCAGGAAACCGTGCAACACTCTTCAACGTTGTGGGTCAGCCTTTGCGTTTCCCTGAATCTCCAGTTGTTAGTTTTGCTGCTAGGGATTTGATTAGGAGTCTGCTTGTGAAGGAGCCTCAGCATAGATTAGCGTATAAGCGTGGTGCAACCGAGATGAAGCAACATCCTTTCTTCGAAGGAGTGAATTGGGCATTGGTTCGATGCGCTAGCCCACCAGAGATACCGAAACCGGTTGATCTTGAGAGTGCTCCTGCTACTCCAACAGCAGCCACATCCAGTGTCAAGTCTGACCAGAGTAATTATCTGGAGTTTGATTTCTTTTAGAGATTTTTCAGTAAGAACTGCCACTAGATTATCAAATTGTTCTCTGCAAATCTGTTTAGTACTCTGAAAATGTGATAATTTTTCAGTAAGAACTGCCACTAGATTATCAAATTGTTCTCTGCAAACCTGTTTAGTACTCTGAAAATGTGAGAACTCTTTTCAATTCTTTGTCAATGCCATTCTTGGAAAATTCTGAACGTTTTTATCACTCTGAGATGGTCTTGTGTTTACCTGGAACGCAAAGAAGCTGAAAGTCCTAAGCTTTTTGGATAAATTTGAGCTTGTAAATTGCCAAAAGCTGAGAGTTTTATACGCAACTACACTCGGTTCTAAGAATCTCGAGAAGTAGAAGCACAGACATAATGTTGATACATATTATCAAACAGTTCTAACATGAACTCTTACGAAAAATATAGCTTCAAACCTGAACAAAATCACAATGTCTAATAAGAACACAATGCACAATCATCTTAGGGCTACAAATTTCTTCATTACAACTGTTTGTAGCAAGTATAGGCGACAACCACGGAAGCAGCAGCACAAACAACCGCAAGGGCAGCATATGTATCTTCTCGCTCCCAGCTCTCTAACCATGTTGGTATTCCGCAAACCTTACGTGTTGAAGAACCTTTGTCACTATTTATTCTAAAGAAAGTCTTTTCCGCAATTTTTCTTCCCGGTGTAAGCCTCTCAGTGTTGTTTTCACTTTCAAGTTGATTATCTTCCGAGGTCTCCAGAGACAACATCAGAGCTGTGTCCTGACAACACGAGGAGCTGTTCCCATTTTGTTGGCAACAACCATTAGGTTCTGCAGCTCGTGACTGGCAACAGAAACCATCAGCGCTGTGAACTGATGATTCCTGAGTCACTTTGCCATTGCTCTTTACGGCATGGACTGCACCATTTAGCTGAAACCGTCCTTCTTGAGTTTTCTTCTGATCTTCTTCTGATAGACCCATTTCACCCCTGAAACTCAGACAACCATGATGTGTTACTGATTATTACCAAGTAATTAGAGCGAACCGGCAGACCAAGAAACTTTGTAAAGCACCTCCATAGCTGGTCTACAATCTCGCCTTTGTTGATGTGCTGCTCCAAGAGAACAGGTACATCTTCTGGAGCCACATACCCATACCTAGACACAAGAAATATTCAATCATCAAGTCAAAAACAGGGTACGATTGATTCCAGAGAACTTCCACTGTTCTATTTACATTTTAATATTGAAGAAACCCATTAAAAGATCACAAACCTTTTGACCAACTAAAAAAAAGACCACAAACCAACACCTTTTAAATGCATTCTAGATTTCTTCATCCAAAATTATTATAAAACCACATGAAAAATATGAATGTAGCCTCAAACCAGTCAATAAATCCGTAACTTACTCACCAGTGTCCTGTGACTTTCCTGTTGATGTTTGGTCTGTAGATGATAACATTCCCAGCGTATTTGTGACCACCTATGTGAGAACATGGGCTAACTGACACTTTACCTTGAAGACCATGGAACTCAAGTTCTTCTCTGAATCTACTAACCAGAGACGGCCCACAAACCCCACATCGCCGGTCTCGGGATCCATGGGAACATACAAAGACATATGAGCCTTTAAGCAATTCAGGATTTCCAGGCAGCCATTCACCATCCTTCACAAGCACCTCTTCGACAAATGTGTCCACATCAAAATGAGTCAGCCTTCTGCATTTTCGTTCAATTGGAACTGTCAAAAATGTATCCCAACGAGTGGGAAAACGAGAGCAAAGCAGACGAAATCTCCAACTAGGAGGACTTCGATCCTTACCTGTATCTGATCATATCAGGAAAAATAAGTACATCACCATTGGATGTCTCTGTTCCATCATGGCCCTCACATATTGTGAGTCGAGTCTACAGAGCAATAAGGGGGAAAAAAACGTGAGGAACAAAGCTAAAAAGACATTGATGACTGATGCAAAGATAATAAGAAGCCACACCAAAAGGCCTCATCATAAAACTATCCGATAATAAGCAATCAATTAACATCCATTAGAGACACCATATCCACTTAAAGTTCACCACTGACATAGCACATGAAAGAAGAGTAAAATCAACAGCATATAAAACACAAAAGCGGAGTTGCCTGTTCTATGATCCCATCTCTAAGCATACAAGTTATAATGTTGTTATCAATAGAATCTTGCTAAAAATAGACACTTTGCCTTATCTGACCCAAACAGAAATCACAAGAGTCCCCAGGAAAGAGTTTTTATGACCCAATAAGCTCATAAACAGATACTTTAAGTAAACCAAAACAACAAAAAAGCAAGTGCTTTTTCCTCATTTGGGAGACTGAAACCTGACCATAAAACTCTCAAATCGAGTAAAAGAAGACAGAGCCACGGATCAAAATTACTGGAAACAATCAGACCCTAAATCCATGAGAATCAAGCAATATTCTTGGACTCTGGATTCAAGTTAACAGCAAAGAATATCAGAAATCGTCAAAACTGACCTCCTTCTTCATGCTACCTTTCCTGGCCAATACGGCGGCAGAGAGGAGCCTAGGCAATCGATCGAACTCAGCCGCCTCGATCCTGGCTGGCCAAACAGAGGGATTTTTGTAGCACAAGAAAACATGCCTCTCGTAAAACTGTACGGTTCCAGCGAGTTGCTCCGATCGGAAATCAGGACGAGCGAATCCGAAATCAGCGTCATTAATGCTATCTCCGCCGAGCAAGCTCTCGCTCTGAAAACTCCCGGAGCGAGAAGTGGGTTCGCCGAGAACGTTGTCGAGGTAATCAGATACATTGACCGGAGACGAAACCGATGATGGATTGCTAGTAAAGGATAAAGGGTCGTCTCTATCTCTTCCACTTCCCATTTAAAATTCGAAAAGAAGTTGGAAACTTTATAGATCGAAACTGAAACTCAAACTCTAGAAGGGAGAGAAGCAGAAGAAGCAGTAGTGAAGTTTCAGTGCTTCGTTCTACTGGGGACTAAACGTTACTCTTAACTCCGGTTAAGTCGTTAACCGAAATTTCATTCTGCAATCGAGCCGGTACTTTTGCCTTCGAATCAAAGAATCATTTGCGTGATCAAATATTCCGTTTTGCAAAAAAAAAAATTAGCATAAAGGGAAGGTTTTTAGTTGAATCAAAGAACCATATGTTTATTTTACCACTCAAATTTATAGAAATATCATAAACTCATCGTCTAGTATTCACACATGTTCTATTTTATTCGCCAAAATTGATATGAGTATTCGAAATTCATGTGGTTGACAAAATTACAACATATGTATTCAATCAAAACTACAATTAGAACCCAAACAAGGAGAAGGTTTACTAAAATACCAAAATATGAAGACACAACCGGCTGGAACCGGTAATGTTGTGAAGATGCCGACGACATGAAGTTTTTAACTAAAGGACAAAAGATGACACGTCGTTATCCCGCTTTCAGAAGTAAGAACGGCAAGTAGTTGAGACTTTGACGCCAAAGTGGGCCCGTAAGACTATAGCCCCATTGGCTACTATTAAGTCAAATTAGTCAATGAGTTGAGGAAATGTAGCACACGCGCTTGGACAGGCATGGTGGTGGATCGTTGTCTTAAGCTATCTATCCAAGTGTTTATTTCATTAAAAAAAAAAAAAAAGAGTGGCTATTGGTGCTTCTGGCGTATATGGAGCTCAAGGGCCTAAAGTAAGTGGTGTTAGCCAGCAGGTTCCTGGTCTCGGAGTTGAGCTAGGGCAAGCTTCTAATCGAGCAAATGATGCTGAGATCCCGAGAGTAACTAATAATAGTTCCCAAGCTCTTTTGCCACCGTCTTCTAAGGAGCCTTTGACTAGGCCATGGAAGAGTAATGTCAATGGCGTCACTATTCCTGGGAATGGCGGTGTTCAGCAACTGGTACTGTATTGTATGTGACATTGTATTTCTAGTGTCTCCATTGCACGACGATTAGAATGTAACAGCAGTATTTAGTATTTACATCCGTTAGTATTGGTTTTTTTGCGTTCTCATAAAGGGATTGTAGAAGAAGATTCTTTCATTGTTTCAGGGGAAAGCTAGTAGGCTCTTGTTCAAAATGACAAGAAACTTCTCTAGTTTTTGGTCCTGTGAAAACACACATTCTCTACCAACTTCCTTGTTGTATATGTTGATGATTTCACTAAGTGTTGACCAATTCCTGCATTTCTTAGATTGAATTTGCCAGTGTCCTCTTTTCATATCAGATGACAGAAATCACCAAGGCAAATTCACAGAATATGATTACAAAATTCATCCTTCTGTAATATTCCGATACCAAATTCAAAGTAGACAGGGAATCAAGAGAAAAATATTATTCATTTATTACCATTGCCCTCCTCCATACCACAAAACAGAAACTAAAAGAAAGCTAGACAATGTCTTTAAAAAGGAGCCTCGCAAATCAAAAGATAATCCAAGGAGGCTTTTATGTTAAATGCTCTAGACATACAAGCAACCTATCCTTTGGCTACGCAGCTTCTTCCTCTTGTCTCTACCACAAAGTTAAGTTGCTTTGCGCAATTCAGACTCGAACAACAAAAGATTACATTCCACAGATTTAACTTATACATTTGCCAGATGACTACTAGGCATTAGGCAACAGTTTCCTGTGAGAGAGAGATAGAGAGGAGACTCAATATGTGCGATGTGATCGGAAAGGAGTTTACACTTTCACCTCCTCACCACCACCAGACCCTCCAGCTTTCTCCTTCTACGCATCCTTTTCTTTCTTCTCCTCCTCTTCCTCCTCTTCCTCACCCTCTTCTGCTAATTTGGTGAGCTCCTCTTGGATAATCATCTTTATCGATGACTTTCTTGGAGTGAGATCTTCTTCTTTGAACTCCTTAGCTAAAAGATGGGCGAAACAATGTGTTTTACATATATAACAAAAAACACTGAAGAAGAAATGACTAAAACCAATCAGGTCATACCAAGTTCTTTGAGGATGTCCGTGAATGTAGCCTGCAGAAGAACAACAACGCTCTTATTAGGTTATCTAGATATGGAAGGCGATTCACCATTTTAATAAGATATTTTACAAAAAAAACTTTGTTTGGCCAATTCCAATTTTGTTTTATTCCACATCCCAAGTAGTTAAGTGCCTCGAATATTAAAGTTTGAGAAATTACTCACCGTACTAAAGTCCACCCTTTTTAAGATCTTGACTATTGCATTTTTCAGAACTTTATCGCTAGGCTTGTCTTTCCCTTTTCCAGCCCTTTTTACTTTAAGCATAGGCACAAAAACAGATAAACATTGTGTCAGAAAACATAAATGGCATCAATATTGGGTAACTTCTGCAAATTTAAGATTCTACAATGCATCTGACAAACCCTACACTCACTCACCGTGCTTTATTCTACCTAAGCACTCATCTTAGTGGAAGATTAAAAAAGAGGATAATGACCAAACCTGGCTTCTCTTTTGATGCAGACTTTGAAGGGGCCGAGGAGGCCTTGGTAAGTTTTTCAGACTTTCTCCTCTTCGAGGATGCCTTTGGACTTGTGTCACTGTCATCATCAGTCTTCTTCCGTTTTGCTGATGATCGCTTCTGTGTAACTTTCTCTGGTGGACTGGATTTTGCAGCGACAGCCGCTTTCTTGTTTCTGACTCTCCCTGCTGATTCTTTCTTCCCAGTTGACAATCTAGAACCATGTTTCTTCTTTGTAGTTTCTTCTTCAGAATGCCCCTCAGATTCATCTTTCTCCTCACTTTCAGAAGGCTGTGGCGCCTCATCCTCAGATTTATCAGGAATGCCATTTTCATTCTCCCCCTCTTTATTCTCTTCTTCATCTTCTGCCTTCTGCTTCTTTTCTTGGTTTTCTTCTTCTTCTTCCTCTTTCTCCTCTTCAGACTCATCATCAGAATGAGATAACCTCTTTTTGACACCTTTTTTCCCTTCTTCAGATTTTCTTTGGCTCTGCAAAGGAAGTGAAAATAATATAATCAAATTTAGGTACTTGGCCAGAGACATGGACCAGTGATGGACAGTTGTAGATAAGCTACATTGAAATACACATTCTCTTCAGAGTAAATAACATGAGTAATGAACAAGCAAGCCTCCAGCTCTAAGATATGCATTGTTACCTTTGCTGATCGTTTGGAGGATGAACTCCCACCTGCAGGTGAACTTTTCTTGGGAGTTCTCTTGCGTTTTGCTCCCTTACTTGACTGTTTCAACAGAATGTTTTAATAGAATCTAAGATGCACAATAATTATTAAAACAAACAATGTTTTCAAAACCAAAATACCTTCTCTTTCTCAGAAACAGATTTGTCGCTTGTCACATGAGGTTTCTCCAAAAAATCAATCAGTTTTGTGATAATGTCTTCCTGTGTTGAAAAAAATAGGTAACAATAAGTTGCCGTATTTGATTAAATGCGGGAAAGGAATTGGCATAAACTTGGTACAACCAGAAATGGCTGATCAATCTGCTCAACAAGAGAAAAATGAATCTCAAGAAAAAAGAACTTCGAAATTTATAGCCATAGTGACCTTCTTTGTTGTAGCCTTGGTAATATGTATGTCAAACACATCGCAGAACTCCCACAGTTTTTCTTTGATGCATTTTTCAAACTTTTCTTTTACTTTTTCTTTTGCCTTTTCCTGCAAATACCGAAGACACAATTATACATGAAGCAAGGGCATATGTAAAACAATCTTTATAAGTGATGTTCCTCACCTCATTTCCATGCCAAACAAAACCAGAGAAGCCCAATATGTTTGTCTTGATCTGAGCAGCCTGTTAGAGCAAAAGAATGAGACGCATACAAACATGATTATCAGACTTGCTGCTAAGATAAAAAATGCAGCACCCGAGTTCAAACCACAGGTCAAAAACCACAAGAGTCTGCCCGTGATTGACAATTTTAGAATTATAACTATGGAACGGTAGAAGGTGAAAGGGTCCGAAGAGATGCTCACCTTCCCTCTCCTCCCACCAAATAGAATTGTGTGAAGCAGCTTCAATGTTTCATCAGACTTCATCCTTGTTACCTTGTAAGCAACTACAGAGAAACATTCAAGATATCTATCTCATTTCAACTGAAAACTAGATGAACAAAATGGAACAATAAAGGTATTTTATATGTTGGTCATAGTTATTAATTTTGGTTTACAGGCAATCTTGCTTCTGAACCAGCTGGAATTGCTAAATGCCAAGAGAAACATTTTAAATGAGGATTCACATCGCCAGAACAGGTACGTGTATACATCAAAGAATCAACCCAGAGTATAAATGCAATATAACAACTAGCACTACCCAGCATTTAAATTTCCAGCAACAAAAAAAGGTTTAAGTCATTCACGTAAGTTAGGAACTTATTACGGGCTCAAACCATAAATTTGAAAAGCTAACAGCAAAGACATTTCAGCACAAGGATATTTTGATGATAGAACCTAGAAGGACAGATAGACAATTAAAACATGAACATACCATGGGGGATATCTTTGAGATTTGCACCTTGTCCCTGTAATATCCAAAAGATAATTATGAACACATCTAGCAATGAACTTTTACTCAACTGAGGAAAGTATTGGCAAACCTTTTCAATATGGAATTCTTTCGAAGAGTCTCTATCAATCACTGCGACAAGCCTCTCAACAGATTTCCTCTCGCGAACAGGGCGATCAGAGAAAGGAGTCTTAGGTTCTGCATCCTTTTTTTCTTCCTCGTTTTTTGTCTTCTCGCTAACCTTTTCTCCAGAACTCTTTCCTTTCCCACGCTTTTTAGAACCCTTGCTCTCTTCTTTCTCATCTTCATCACTCTCTGCTTTCTCATCTTGCTTTGCATGTTTGTTCTCCACTTTTTCATTGTCATTCTCATCCTCACTCCCTTCTTTTTTATCTTCCACCTTTGCCTCATCCAACTCAGCCTTAGCCACCTCAGCTTCCTCTGTTTTATTTTCTTCCTTGTCTTCCTTTCCTTTTCCTTTTTCAACCAAATCCTCCTCGTTCTGCTCCTTCACATTCTCCACTTTTTCAACCTTTTCTGTCCCTTTGTCATCATCTACCAGTTTCTCTTCCTTTTTGTTGTCTGCTGTATTCCCATCTTTCGTTCCATTTGCTTTTTCAACTTCAAGTTTCTCGTCCTCTGATCCTTTCCCAGCTTGCTTGTGGTCTGCTTCAGCTATATTAGTCTCTTTGGTCTCTTGCTTTTCGTCATCTTTGGCATTATTATTGTCCTTAGATTCCACATATTCATTCACTACAGTGTTTTCCACTGTACCACCTCCGGAAACACCGTCAGTTTGCTCTTTCTTTCCGTCTGCATCTTCGTCCATGTTGGTAGCCTCTGGTTGTCCCTCATCTTTGGTGACCTTAACATCTTCTTCCATTTTTTTAGTCTCAGCCTTGTCTTCATCTCCCTTAACCTCTAACTCTTTCTCTTTCGCCTCACCTTTTTCTTCATCTTTCTTTGTCTCAGCATCTATCTCCATCTTATCTGGCTCAGCCATATCCTTATCTTTCACAAGTTCTTGTGTTTCTTTACCTCCAGAATTCCCCTCCTCCTTTTTGCCAGCCACAGCGTCTGATGACTTTTCAAGAGAACTAGTCTTGTTTGCTGTTGGCTCAACTGTTGCCTTTGTATCTTCTTCCCCCATTGTTAAAACAGTTCAGTAGACCTTTTCCACCGAAAACACTTGTCCTTGTATCAAAGGCTGTACATGTGAAATCATTTCAGAAGGTTAAAATTGCTGTAATAGCAGAATATTCTCTATATAAAAAAACTCAACATCTGCTGAACTAAAGCCACACACAATAGCTAAAAGGAATTCAATCTCATAAAGAACATGTATAAGCACATAAAAAATCAATAGGGCCACCAAGAAAACTTAAGGAAAAATCAATTCAGATCTCATGCGTGATCCATAATTATGTCTCACTCCCAATCTAGATCTGAACAAGTAAAGCTAAATGGAAAATCTGAGTGGAGAATTCCAGATTAAACAAGAGTTTAAAATTCAATTTAAGGCATTGAGAAATCAAATCTCAAATCTAAAGGGTTCATCATTTTTCCTCTCACTTCCTGTGCATTCTGGAAAAAATACAAAGATTCAGATGGCTAACTGAAACCAAAATCCACGATTATAACTCAGAGAAATCTCCTAACCTTACTCCAAATGAATTCAGAGAAAACACAAACCAATCTCTTCTGACTTGAATCTCTCGAAATTAGTCAATCGACGTCAAATTCGTGCATTTAACCGCTAACTTAACAGCATCGGATAAGAAAAACAAAATAAGCCTTAAAACATCGAAATTCGCAAATACAAGAAGCGCATGAAAAACCCTAACTTCTCGTCGCAACATTAACAAACACAATCACCCAAAACCAAAAGAACATGCAAAATCAAACAAAGCTCGAAACATACAGCTCACAGGATTATTACAGTAACAACATACTTCTAAAGCAGAAGACTTTAGAATCTCACCACACTATCACAAGACTCGGCACTGAGTTTTTCTCTCCTCTGTTTATTTTTTTTTTGCCTTTCTTCCTTTCGAAACAGAACAAATAGCTTTCTTTTTTCTTCTTTTTGATAGCGTTTTTAGGAGAGAGAAATTGAAGGATTCGGACGCAAAACCAGATTTTAAATACAATTTAATGCCACGTCATATATGGAATGAAGCATCGCGGTCCGATTTCATTGCTTAATGAACGGTTCAGATTTCATATTTGATGCATCTCGTGGATCGATGACGGTAGAACTAGACCAACGTCCCGTCTCCAACCACTCGCCAAGCCAAGCTTATATCCAAGGATCTACGTTTAGGACCAAAACCTTACATTATTCAATGTTTGTGAGCTATTTACTGAAATGAAATATCATTATTTGTTTTGATTTTTTAATTTTAGATTTCAAATTTAATTACAATGGGAAATTTCCCATGTATTTTCATTATTTATTTATGATATGATAGTTTTGTAAATAAAATCATTATGTGACGATTACGAAACGCATTTTAAATAAATAAATTTTTTTACATCTTTTTATTATGGAAGTGAAGTTAATATGATTGAACAAATGATTAAAACATAACCCTTCATTAATTTTCCTAAGTTTTAATTTAGAAAGATAATGAAAATTTGGTATCTTGACCAAAAAATGAAAATTTAGTAATCTTGGTGTAAGAAAATTTAGTGGATTCAGATTTAATACATGTCAGATAGTTAATAATCTACTTGAGATATCCTACCAATATTATATGGAAACACATTTGAAAAATTATTTTCTAAATGTAAGTTATAACAGTATTTATCATTTATCATTACAATTAAAAATAAATAAGAAATACATTAAAGATAAAAATGTCTAACTTTAGCTTTATTTTTCCTTGCAACCAAACACAAATATAGTGATTAAATTTAAGTATAAAAAATCATCTTTTTACTTAGTGTAGTATTTATAACTCATTATCATGTGTTTTTGACAAATGTGGAATCAAAAATTGAAAAAAATTATGATTGAAAAAAAACGGCCAACAGTTGTCCTTAATCTGCTTAATGACCACGCAGCTTAACGATCATCGGGGACAGGACAGGACAGTACATGCAGCAATTGTCCACAAGAACCGGTTTTGGTCTATCAGAAACGTGGAGGATGATTATAACTTGTTCACTCTGGAGAAATCATACAACGGCCTGAATTGTTTTTACTTTTTACTGGGTTTTGTCTGTCTTCGTCTGCACCTGTGTTTCTTCCATGAAATTTATCGAATTATGAAAAAGAAGAAAGTGTTTGTAGTAAATATTGTTGTTTCTTGTTTAACAAAAAGCATTAACACCTTCTTGTGTATTTTTACAACAGATTTTTGGAACTCAAAACAATTGACAAACATAAATATATATATGGTGGAGATAGTTTGAATCAAGATCAGCTTTCTGTAGAGAAAGATGAATTATATAGAACAAGGTCTCATTCCATTCCTAACCTAAGAAGAATCCACATGATGTTGCGTCCTTTTGTCTTCTAAGGACCCGATTGTATTCTCCCTATGTTGTGCGGAAACGGGTAAGATGAATGGTTCAAGGACGAGATGTCACCATTTTGAGTCTCATTCTGTGTTTCTCTCGGCCCATGCTGATTCATACTGCTATTTAAGCTAGCATAGTAGGATGACATGGGAGTGGCATGAACAAACCTGAAACCGACTCCGTTTGGGTGAGTTTGGTTTATGAGTTGTTGATTCTGATGCTGATGCTCGTTAGAAGTGTGGTTAGGTCCATTAGATAAGATTCCAACACCAAGATTTAGGCTAATGGTGTCTGTTTCATCTGGTCTGAACCGAGGCTGGATGTCATGATTGCTACTAGACTTTGCAGTGGGAACATCGTGATTGTGTTTACCTTCGTATGTTGTTATTACAGCTTTTGGATCATGTGATGCTCTCTCCACGTGTTTTCTTACTGGGCATCCTGCAGCTGTGCATTTGTAATAGCTCCTACAAAAGGCCGAGGAACATCATGAAACATAATATCTCCATCACACTCATGCTGAGTCTGTTAAGATCACTATCTTCCATATGCCAAACCCCATTCCCAAGAGAACCAACACTTTATGCACAAATTAAATAACTAGCCCCTGAAGATAAAGACTAAACTGTTTCTAGCTACCATCTTGAACTGCAAATTATGCTTGTGTAGGTTCATTCAAACACAAAAGGAGGAAGTTGCTGGGGGGAATTGTTAAATGTTTTGTAATTGTACAAACCTGGGATTTGGATTTCCCCTCACGACTTTCTGCCCATATTTACGCCACCTATAACCATCATCCAGTATGTCAACCTCACTCAGAGTTTGAACAACAACCCGAGGCTCCCGGATGGGTTTCACAAGTGGAGTTATTTCCATTGCCCCATCCATCCTTCTGCATACAGTTAGTTACATGAAAGTTTTGGTCATGTTAAATCAGAGTTTCAAAGCAAGCACCTGAATCCTTTGTTAAATTCTAATACCTCCGTTTTGAGAATGGATCATCGTCCTCCGGGTCATCTTTATTCCTATTTGACACTGCACCTTCTCCACCATCGTCAGTTGCTGAGATAGGAGGTCCTTCAAGGTTACCAGTTTGCTCAACGGCGTGATACAAGTTATAGACGCCAGATCCCTTATCTGTATGCAGGCATAAAGAGTAGAAGGAACAAGTGAAGTTATAGATAATGTCAAGGGGGGGTAAAAGCAATTTTGTCTCATGTTTTAGATATGGTTACCATCTCGGCCAGTTGAAGAAGGATACTTGTCTAGCCTTTCTTCTTGTGCAGCCATACCAAGACCACCAGAATTTCGGCGACCAGGTTGGGGTTTGGGATGGTCATGTGTACCCTTGTATATTATATCAGTGATCTGTCCCTCATGAGATCTTTCAAATAACTTTTTCACTTCACAATTAGGATGTGTACATTTATAATAGCTCCGGGGAAATTCACTCCCTTTGACATGCTTTTGACCATATTTTCTCCAGTTATAACCATCATCAGCCAAGATCAATGGCGTACTTCCTCTGGAGTCATTTTGAGAAGTCTGGATTGATTCATCTTGATCAGATCCAGCCGGAATGTCTGAGCTCGTTGGTGTCATCTGACGAGGAGGGGTTGGACGGCTTAGCTCACTTGAGGAAGCTGCAGCCTCACTGATTGAAGAAGGAGAGTGTGAGGATCCATGCCCCTGGCTTTGAAATTGTATTGGTTGCTCACTTCTATGCTTGTCAAGCTCTGCAAAAACCTTGAAATAAACAAAGATGTTTAGACAATGTCAATCCCTCAACAGTATAGAAGGAACTTAAGAACTGTGAGCATTTGGATTCATGGCTCTTTATGAAACAAAATTAAGACAGGTATGCTATTTATTATATATCAACCCAAGCTTTGAATAAACAGAATTTGTGTATTGGTCAGCCACAGTTCAGAGTTCAGAGGTTGGTGGACAGTACATTACAGGCTAAAAGCATTACAAACAGCATTTCTTTGGACAATACCATATTGGATGCAGGAGGTCTGAACTCAAATTCACTGGACTTCTGCTCAGTGAAGGTGTTCTGATGGAATGCCCTGCCTGTATAAGAACTTGAGCTAGCAGAAATGTGCACTGGTCGGGGCTTGAACAGAGAACCAGTAGTAGGGGAAGGTTCTGGCTGAAAGTTAAAGAAGTCGCGAATCAAATTTTATCAGTGGCATGAATAACACAATATACATAACAAAATACGACAAAATTAACTAATCCTGAAAGATGGTGTAACAAAAGGGTAAAATGAAATTATTGTGTAATCAAGGGATAAGAGGATGTTACTAAGAGATGAAAAATATAATTTGAGCACAGCATCACTTAACCAACAAAACAGTTACTGTATAGCTCAAAATGGTGAACATGAGAAAAAGTAGTTTCACTCACCAACAGATTCATTCAATATCTCAAATAAGCAAATAAAATCCCCACACATGGAAGATGGACAATATGCAGAGAAACGATGCAGAGCAAGAGGATATATATATAAATTATTCGAGAGAAAAAAGGTTTATTCGAGAGAACAATCTGAACGGATGCAGAGTAAAGTAACAGGAAGAATCGGAATCTTGGGCAAAGTCGTAAACGTAAGCAAATAAATCATAGTTTTTAAAAGCATTTGTAAAGGATTAAGAAACAAAAATGGAAACCAAAGTCCAAAGTTTTTCCTTGTGGGCAAGCAGAAGCATCTCCACCAAATTATAGGAACACTTGAAAATTCCCCACTATGGAACACTAGAAGAATCGTAAAGCTCCACTTTAATCCGCAAAATGAACAGTTTGAAGCAACGAGAAACCAAACAATGTCCAACCAATTTTCTGTTTTTGGACTGAATCCAATTTCACGAAAAATCCCTTAGGTCTAAAATTTGAAAAACCTAATTTTTCAAATCGACACTACAAAATGAGGTGAAATCATGATAACTCCACAATAGAAGAAGAGAGAGTAGCTGCTTGACCTTAATGTTGGAGATGAAAACTGGAGATTCCAAAAACGACGTCGGACTCAACCCAGGAGGAATCGTGATGTCAGTGGACCTCGAGATCGGAAGCTTCGCCGGTGACATCAGCTTGTACCTAGCACCTCCACCTCCGCTTCCTCCTACTCCAGCTGAATCGTGCTTTTTCGTGGGTTCTCCCGTCGCTGAGCAATCGACCTGAAACTCCTTCCGGTCACTAACTTGAGGGTTCATTTCAGGAAAATCTAGATAAGATTTCCAAAAGGTAGGAAAATAAAGAAATAAGCTCTCAGCTATGGCGGATTGAGAGCTTTGGCTATGTGTGTGTTACTGAAGATTGTCAGTGGACGAAGAAAGAAATTGACTTGCTCTTTCTCTCATCTCCTTCCATTGTTTTTTTTTTTTTTTTTTTCTTCCTTTTTTGTCCTAACCTCCTTTATTTCGTTTTATCATTTTGTAAAGCAACAAACAAACGTTAAAGTTGACGATAAAAAGAAAAATTAAGCGTAACAACTAAAATCAATTCACTTTCTGGCAATTAAATTGGCCGTTTAATTAACCAAAAAATTTGTAAAAGCATTGTGGACTGAATCTACTTATTTGCAGTCAAAAGCACTATTGACATTGTCCCAAATGATGAGGTATTAAGAGCAGCTCCATAGGGGGTGTTTAGGTGGGGTTCTTAGGCTAAAAGTGATTAAAATTAAATGATAAATGGATTTATGGTGAAGAGGCGGTTCTTAATACAGAGGCTGAAGAAATGTTAAGAGCTTGTGACGTGTCGATGTATGATTGGAAATACCCAGAAATGAAAAAAAAACTCTTCTCTCGGCTTCCTCGCTCTTCCTCTTTTTTTCGCGTTTCTATCTCTCTCTCACTCTTTCTTTCGCAAAATCGGAGAGCTTTCATGCTTATCGGATCATCTCAGACCAATCGGAGGAGATGTAGTCAGGCGACCTCAAGAAGCTGCGCCGCTATCACCAAATCAGAGACTTTGGGTAAGTAAAATCTGAGACTATTCTACTTATTATGTATTAAAATTTCGAAATTAATCTATAATTATTTTTAAGAACCCCACAAAGGGTTCTTACCATTGGAGGACACCAAATTATTTAGAGGTTCTTAAGAAAAAAATTATCAAAATTTATTATATAAAAAGGTTAAGAACCCCTAAGGGGTTTTTACCAATGGAGCTGCTCTAAGAGCCTCAAGTCTTGTAAATCTTCCTCCTCTTGGAACCTTTTATGAGCGTTTTCGAGGTATTTCAAAACATTGGCCAATGATCCTCCTCTTCTGCAACAAGTTTCTCTTGTCACGAGGCCAAACATCACTCCTATCATCCACAATTACCACTCTACGCTTATCAACCACACAACAAGATCAAGTGTCTTTTTTTCTCTGGTTATCGCTCGATTTCCAAAGTATATATACTTTATTCGGATCAATCAACTTCAACACGTTCTCAACGTAACCGGAAGATCCCATTGTGTAAAAGTGCATGCTGAAAATTAGCTTGTTGGCTTCTCTTAGAAATTCCTCAACAAAATGTCGTATCTTTATCATATAACTGTTAGAATGATCTTTGTTGGT
>CM051388.1:5799630-5849630 GCA_028015245.1 Cardamine occulta | reverse complement strand
TGTCCCTAATTTGATCGGAACCCTACAGGGGAAAAACAACGAGTGCATAATCTACATTATAAAAGTAGATGGGAGCCCTCCGGCTGCTCAACACGTGGAGACACAAATGAGTGACACCTGTCCTTTTCTAATTTTCTTTTTATTTTCGCTGTCAAAACTAAATAATTCCACCGTAAGGAATTCTAAAGAACAGCCGTTCAACTCAGTGTCTTAATTGTTCACAGACGCTTTATCTTCAATCATGAAAAGAACCCGAACAACCATTATCAAATATTTAATCATCCTCTACTGAATTCAGTATTCGGAATTTCGCAAACCCTTCGTCTTATGTTATGTTATGTCGTGGGTGGATAGTTTTCCAGGATAGTGAAGAAGATGAAGATCTCTCACGTCCATCTGCGTCTTCTTCAGATGAGGTCAGTATCTCGAAATCATCTGATATATTTACAGATTCTGGATTATCTCTTCATGAATTTCGGATTCAAATTCAGTTTTTATATTGTGGGTTTTGTCGGATTTGGATTGAATTTGGGAATTTCGATGTTTCATTGTCTCAATGTCTTTTGATGTTTTTTGTTCCGTTTATATGAGTAGGGATTTCTTAATCCAGGTGAAGTTCATATATTTGGATATGCAAGAACTAAAATTTCTGATGAGGAGCTTTGAGATCGAATCTGCGGGTTAGATTTTATTCACGTGGCAGAAAATCAAGTGGTTCACGGCTCGAGGTGATTTCTTCGTAGGAAAAATCCGTTATGGCTTTCTCAAGTTCTGCAACAGCCATAGAACCGGTAAAATTTTCCATCTAAAACTTCACTGCATCTCAAGCAGATGCCAAAACATATTCAAAGAATTGGAGTTGTTTCCTTTGTTCACTTTCAGCTTGGGTAGCATATCTAATATGTGTGTTTTTTCATTTATAGGTCTATTCAACCACTGCAGGTTTAAGCTTTGAAGTTGCAGACACACAACTAATAAGGTAATTTACATAGGGTTCTGTTTTTTCTTGACATCTGGATATCCATAGTATCAACATTTCTTCAATTAATCTTCAGGAGACACACCGATAACATGAGGAAAAGTTTTGAGGAGCCACTCACTGTGATGATGCTTCTCCAGACAAAGATGAGACTAGAAAGTTGAAAGAGAAGGGTCTGGTTTAAAGGAAAGGTTAACTTTAATATTGTCTTTATACAAACTTATTTCCAAAATATAATGTGATGATAAAGTACAAGGTCATGTGCACTGGAGAAGACTCTGTAGCAGAGCCCAAGGCGATGGAGGAGCCACCGCCAAGAAGAAGAAGAAGGATGTTGTCATAGGTTCTGGCTGGGATGGCCTTGGTGCTATGTAACCAGGTCACTATATATATATCACTGTGTTATTCTCATCTCAAACTTATTTCTCTCATTAGCTGTGAGATTTTGTTAGGGCTTTGATGTCACAGTTCTTGATAATGCCCCTGTTCTTGATGATGTCTGGATCCAAGGTACACATATTTAATTACCTTTTAGTTTTACGTTTAGTTTCTCTCGAATAAAAGAAACCTTCAACTCTTCGCTTTCTTCTGCCTCCTTCTGCAGATGATGTCTTGATGATGTGTGTTTTCGTCTATTGTTTCTTGAGTTGTAAGTTTGGAATTGATGCTTATTGACATGTCATGTTTGTTGTTCTTGCAGCTACACACATCGATTCTTTTCAAATCATAGCTGTTAAAGATCGTAAGTTTTTCAGTTCATTAGGTAGGAGACGAAATCATTCGGGACATTTTATTTAAATCTGCTCTGTTTTAAATTTAAAACACGTTGCTTGATCAGCTGTTAATTGATCAGTGAGTCTAGATTTTAAGGGCCTTGAAATGGTCCTCAGCTTCTCTATGAAGCTAATCAATACAGAATTCTTCAACGAGGAAGTATGTTTCTCATTATAATATTCAAACTCAAACAACATCCTTGATGCATTTTGCAGACACAAGAGTGGAGACTTTGATGTCTGAACTAGCAACAGTAAGAAGTAGAGTAAAAGAATAAGTAGAAGATTGCAGAGTTTCACTGCTTAAAGACACACTCATCACAGGTACATATATAACCTTTTCTTTCTTTTCAGTTTGTCAAGTGTAAATTGTTTTCTTTTTCCTTCTGCAGATTGAAAGAATGCTATCTTACAAGTCAGCTAATTGTAGTTAATTGTTATAAGAAACTCTGGAAAAGAGAGGGATATCTTAAACAGATAGTGACAGACCAGATGTGAGCTATTTAGTATCTCATGGTTCTGTAATTTGACAAACAGTCAATGTGGTCCGACCTGGAAGATGAGGATTCTATTACTAATCTCAGTGCCGGTAAATACAACTGCCCACGACAAAACATGTTTAAGCAAGGTAAGTTTCTTCTCTCAAACCTAAACCATTCCCTCTTTCTGACGATATACTTATTATTAAGGTTACACCTTTTTGCCTCCGTTTTCTCGCCTAAAATGTCATCCACCCACCAGAGACGTATACCCGCGATTCCTTTACCACTCACCAAGTAATCTTCAATGTCAAGGTTGAATCTTTCAATTTATAGTCAACTTTGTTTAGGATAGTGATCAGATTTTTATTCGTTTTTATCAAGGTGCAGCACATGAATCCATTTACCAAGCGGTGGGGAAAGTTACTAACAAAATAGTTCCCCTAATAGCTACCACAAATCATATAGTTAAGACTTAAAACAGAGTGATTTGTATGGTTATATCTCAATATCCTTACTCTCTATGTTCAGTTTGTCGTTTTATGGTTATGTTACTACTCACTGATCAATTACACTCATTAAAAACTATCAATCATGTTTGTTAGGTCCTCATGATGGCAACCCAAAAAAGCAGAAGGTTTATCCTACAGATAATGGTATGAATGTATGTTTATATGTGATTTTCAATTGATAAATATTGTTTGTGTTATTTCTAGAAGTCATCATCTGTTGAACGTAAGCCAAAGAGACTCAGAAAGGCTAAAGATGAAAAGAAGAGCTCTTCTACCTCAAACAAGCTTAAGCGACCTCTTACTGCCTTCTTTATCTTCATGTAATGTTCATTGTTTTGAGAATTCTTAGGCTTCTTTCTTACACTTATGCTTCCGCTCAAGTACATCACAACCCTTGAGGTGAATTTATAGTTTTATTCTTTTGCTTAGTCTTTATGGATGTTTCTCTCTGCAATTGAATTGATAATTTTTAAATTGGTTTCTCTTTGGATTAGTTTCTCTTTGGATTAGTT
This sequence comes from Cardamine occulta, assembly GCA_028015245.1. Lineage (NCBI taxonomy): Eukaryota > Viridiplantae > Streptophyta > Magnoliopsida > Brassicales > Brassicaceae > Cardamine > Cardamine occulta. The sequence goes on along the minus strand of CM051388.1, from coordinate 5,846,375 downwards.
TCTCTAAGAAAACAGAGATGGGATGATTTGGTGTTGGATGGGTGATCATATAATTGATGAAACAGGAAGTAAAGTGGCTCGACGGGTGGCTTTGATACTAGCACAAGTATCATCTTTTCTTACAGCTCAGTTATAGCTCTGTCATTGGATGATAAAGAATATTCAATGAAATGAATAATGCTCTGATTCTGTTGTTGATGCTATGGAGTGAAGAACGTCTCTATGCTTGGGCTTACTGAAGTTTGATTTTAAATTACTTTACATTTCAATGTATCTAATGTTGTATTAGGAAAGGTCTGTAATATTCTAAACTTATTATGTCTTTAAAACTTCAGTTAAACCATACGTTTAAATTTTTAAAAATTACACTATGATTTTAATCTAAATTAAAGATGTGATTAAGTGTTATATTAGGATCTTAATATCCAAACGTCTTTATAAACGTTTTTTTATATTAATTAACTTTCAAAACATAAACTAACTATAAATCAATAAATTAATAAAAAATAATATTTAGCCATCAAACATGGTTTAAGTGTGAGTCATAATAAACATGATATATATATATATATGACACACTACTGTTTTATATAAAAACAAATAGATATTATTATTCAATAATATTATAAATAATAAAGCTAATAAACAACATCATTTTAAACATTTAAAGACTAAAATATTTTTTAAAAAATTAATCAACATAAAAGTAGATGGGAGTCCTCCTGCTGCTCGGCACGTGGAGGCACATTTACGTGACACCTGTCTTTTTTAATTTCCTTAAAACTTTAAATAAAAATCAACAAATCCTCTTCAACTCAAAACTCTTAGCAAACATCACCGCCTTCTCTTCTCTCACTGATTCTCCCTTTGCAAATCGAAACTCCAATGGAAAACCAAACATTACCGCCTCCTCTTCTCAAATGCGGAGCATTAGGGTTATTGGAATTATCTTATCCGATTACGTGCTTCGTATTGTTTAGTAGCAGTATCTGTGTACGTCTTGCTCAAGCTTTGGTTATTGATTAGTGGAACCGAGTAATCATTGTGGATCTGATTCTGGTTTCTTTTCCATGCATTTCAGAAATCATAGATGGAGAAGACCATTGAAACGCTTCAAACGATTTTCAATTCCGTAAGGACAAGATTGAGGTATAAGATTTACACTTACATTTTCCCCAAATTCTGGTTCCATATATGTAAATCGATGTTTTATTTTTTTGGTTTTCAGGTGGAATACGTTGGAAGTCCAGTACTGAAAAAGCATAGCCCAAATCAGTACTTCCAATGGAAGCTCTCTTTTGCTGCAGCCATAGAAAAAATCCAGGTACATGTCCGTTGGTGCTCTGTTTTCCTGTAGAAGAATTTTCATCTCTGTTTTGTCTTGGTTGGTTCAGAATACATCCCAATGCTTTTATTCCTTCCAGCTTAAAGGCTATAGAAAAGGCCATTGTGAATTCTGATCTTCGAGTGACTCCAAATAACGATGGAGATTTGATTCGATTGTCATTGCCTCCCCTCACATTTGAGAGAAGATAGGTATCTCTTCCTGGCAAAGCCTATTAAATTAAATTCTCTCTCAAAGATGCCTTCTTATGACTTTTACGGCCAGTGATTCTGCTATGTGCATGTAATGCTGTCTTATCTTTAAATTGTACCACTGCAGGAGCTATCAAAGGTTGTAGCTAAACAGTCGGAAGAAGGGAAGGTTAGTAGTGTTTCCCTTTCTTTATTGTGACCTAAATATATGTATATGGGATTTTTAATATTTTACACATAAGTTTCACAATATTTTCAATATTTGTACTTGTGGAATTGAACAATCTTCACCAGTTTCAAGAGTTGAATCCAATAATGGAGGAGGCATTGCTCATACCATTGACTTTTCTGTGTTGAATTTCGGTAAGCTTCAATCTGATCTTCAAGCTATAGTTCTCAAACTCAAACAGCGTGAGGATAACATACAAATTGGATGAAGCTATCTTTGACTTGCAAAGTTCGATTTCTATTATTCCTGCATAAAGCCACATTTCAACTATTTGTTTTTCTGGATTGAGATTTTCGTTTAAATTACAATGTCTTTGTTTCATTTATTTTGCAGGTTGTTTTAGTAACATTCATTCATCTACTCCTAGAAGCGAGAACTTTGAGATTCAAGGTGAAGATGTCAATGAACAGATCATTTGCCACGAACAATCAGCTGCTGGAGTTTTAGGTGTGATTGAAGCTCGTCATGGTACACATGCTTCTCAGTTAGGGTTGATGAAAGTTGTAGCTGGCATTGTACCAAAACTTGGGAAGATCAATGATGAAAAGCTCAGCCAGTTAGTTCCATTTCTCATTGTTTGATTACCTTAAAATTCTCATTATCTCAGATTCTGTTACAAACTTTGTTGCATTTTGTATTTGTAATCTGAAACTGACTTAAAAAATGCAGGGCATTCTAAGAGTATTTGGGGACTCGCTCAATGTTGCCAGTTGTATGCAAGGATTATGAAAGTGTTATGTGGCTACAGACTTATGACAACCATGGCAACATTGATAGAAGTGCTGGCCTCCATAGACTTGGCGCTTCGATTGGAAGAACCTTTGAAGGATATTTTGATGCCATATGCATTGAATCTCTGAGGTACTAATTTTTTACATGTTGTATTACAAAGTTTGTTAGATACACGTTCCATCTGCAATCGTTTCCTTATAACTTTATTTGATGACTTCTAGGCCGTATGTTGGTTGGCACATAGCTGATGATCCACAAAGAAAGCTTCATCTTCTGAAACTAAATTTGTACTTAATCTTTTCAGTTATGGCTGAAAATTGCAGGGTTTACCCGCTGACATTCGTCAAGCTTTAATGGTGATGGTTAACCACTGCATAAAGCAAAAGTACCTCGCTGCAATGGACTACTACATCAAAATACCCATCGGGAACGCACAATGGTCCATTGCTGTGATTATGGCTGCTATCCTCGAACGTTCAGCTCGAGAAAACATTTCAACCAACGGTCCAACAGTGTTGCTCAAATCATGAACAATGAAAGCACTCGCAAGTATCTTCAGTCTGTTAAAATATTTATGTCTTTGGAAAATTTATGATTTTTTGTCAAAGATGTTATCCAATGATGCCTTCTAAGTTCTAAAGGCGTTGAGTTTAATAGCTTAGCCAACGGAAGTGATTTACAGTCGTGGCTTGGTGAAGAGAGATTCGTTGGTGGTGATCGTGACCAAGTCGCGTAGCCGAAAAGGCTCTTTTAAGGTGTAATATCTGACCCATTCTTTTAGTTTAATTTTCACAAGTTTCTTTTAGTTTAATTTTCACGATTTGTTCACCCGTCTGTTTTTCATTGTTCATTTTCACAATCTGTCTAAACAATCAAAACACTGTTTTTTTAATATCCCACTGGTTCCCTATATAATCATTGTTCCCTGTAACTGTGATTTCTCTGAATCATTGCGTCATTCTGTACCTATTCGACTCTAAGTATTGAGATTGATTTCTTTGAATACTTGCTGTATAATGTGCTTAACTAATCTACCATGTGATGGCTTTTTTCAATCGCAGGTGTACTTTTTGCTTACTTGTATTGTGACATTTAGATTTAAAAGTCCACTGTTGCTTCGCATTGATGGATCAGGTTAGTGTAATGAGTGTTTCAGTTCATTGTCACTGGTTACTCTTTGATGATTTTTGGTTAAAATGCTCATACTAATGCAGTATGTGGAAATTGAGAAGATCGGTGAAGGAACTTACAGTGTGGTTTATAAGGCACGAGACAAAGTGACCAATGAGCCAATGGCTTTGAAGAACATACAGCTAGAGGAGGATGAATGTGTTCCTCGAGAAAAATCTCCCTTTAGACCATCTCCATCGGGAGTGTCTTCCCAGAGTGTCTCGTGTGGGGCCCACCACGTGGTGTCTTCCCAGAGTCTTTCCAGCGTCTTCTGTGTCTTCCGCAAAACACCGTGTCTTCTCCGAAATCGCCACGTGTCACGCCGTGATTGGTCGAGACAAAAAAAATCAATTTTTTTTTTTTAATTAAAAAAAAAAAAAAAAATTTATTATTTTTTTTCTGGGAAGACACCGGGACCGATGAGGATGCTCTTAGAAATAATTAAATACTAATTGTAGTTTTTTTATTTAAAAACCCAATTAAAGATAGTTGGAGACAGTGGATGAGTAAATGTTAATTGTATTTTTTAAACACACTAAAGATCTAAATGATAGAAATGATACATACAGATTTAATCGTTTGTTTTTTAGGGCGAAATAATTGAAGGAGTTATGGACAAAAACATTTCTGATCATTATGATGATTTTATCAGAGAGGGTCAGTGACTGATTGTCCATAATAAATTTCGAAGTTGTTATAAACTTTGATCCAATTAGAGCAACTTGTCATCACTACAAGATCCATATTACTAAGAAAACTATCGTAAAAAAGGTCCCTCCCATTCCATAACACATAATCTATACTTTTTGAAACTTCTCTAACATCAAGGAGAATTCGGAGGATCTGACAGTTTTAGTTGGTAAGATGAATCGTTACAGATAATTAAAGATATTAATATTTATGATGCTTATGATATCACAAAGATTAATATTTCTTAATTTTGATATTGTTTTTTAACATTTTGTAGATGTTGTTGGTGCGGTTTTTGATGTTGGACAATTGATGAACATTGATGCTAATCTCCGTCAAGTTACTGGTTTCAGACTTATTTTCAAGCTCAAAGATAAAAGTTAGTATTTATATTTCATTTATAGTATTGTTCATATCACAGTGACAAAAAAATTTGGGTTAAAACCTAAGATTAAGACTAAACAATTTAACAGATACATCTTACTAAATTTCATTTCCTTTATTCTAATGTCTAAATGAACATGTACTTGACTGTATGGCGTTCGGGAGAGAGGCATTAGACTTTCATCGTAACTATCAGGCTTTTAATGGTGGACTCCTTGTGGTTGTTTTAAAGTGGTGGAAGATAAATCGTTATTTGATAGTTTTAAAAATGTAACCATCTGCAGTCATAGTCCAATTTCAACGGTTTATGCTAATCTAGACATATAAGAGGTGAACGAAATCATGGAGATGTAAGTGTAATTTTCAATTAGAAACACATATTCAATTACATGATATGATGATATATTAAAACATTGATTATATGTTTTCGGAAAAATAATAGGCTATCAAAGAATGCTAAGGAGGAAGGTGCATGATAACACTGATCAAGTGTGTTAGTGAATTAGTTTTTATGCTAATTGTATTGAACTTAAACTTATGTAATATTTACTCAACAATGTTGTAGGTTCATGTTTTTTTAAAAACTCTTTATGAAAATTATTCTTGTTGTTAAAGATAAACATAAATTCAAATGATGTTTGTGGAAAAGACGTGAGAAGTTATAATGAACTATTAATGTCTTTAAATTGAAACCATTATAAGAAATTTTCATAAACTGTAAAAATCCAAAAAGAAAAAACAAATAATTAAATTGACTATTTACTTAAAGAAGAATTGTATTCTAAAAATGGCTATGAATTCAAATTTGAAGTAGTAGTTCTATATGTATATTTATGATTTTAAATATATGAAAGTGTTACCAGTTTTAAATACTTTTTGTGTTCCAAATTTCAAAACCCAAATAAAAAAAGATTAATTTATAGCCCACTAGCTAAATTCTATGATACAAGATTTTATAAAACATATAGAATCATATAAGATGCATTTAAAAAATAAATAACAAAACACCACAAAACGATCCGCTGAAAAATGACTGAAAAATTCTTCAAATTCAAAACAACGTTTCCAAATCAATTTTAATCAAAACCATAATATACAAAAAAAAAAAAAACTAAAACCACAAAATACAATAAAAATTTGAAACACCCCCGCGCGAAGTCAACCCTAGTCTGTAATAATTATTTTTGAGATAATTGGATTTATAGAGGATAGGGAGATATTTGGAGTTAACATGGAAATCTTGGGGGCCGCTTTCTATTTTGCTTCTTTAGTTTATACAGGCTTGGGCCCTAGAGTCAAATTACATGGCCCATCTGTTTTTACTCTCGCAACGCAAGATTTGGGAAACCAAGACACGAATGTCATCCGTGTTTTGATTGCCGTATCAGTTTATCATCATTCACATCAATAATGTAAACGGTAAGGATATTGTGTTTTTGAATTTATTATGAAATTTAACATCTAGATTCGAGTTTATAGCACTGTAACAAGCATGGCGCATATATTAAAGTACATTATATCCAATTTTGTTAGTTATAAGAAAAAGTTGTAGAATACTCCTACATAATTTGGCTAAATATTTTAGTTAGAAAAAAAACTGGGTATTACCTGACAAATTATGTGGGAATTAAATCAAAATATTTATTATTACCTTTTTTTTTGTCAACTATTCTTAAATTTAATATATTAATTTATCTTGTGGGGTAGTGGTTGTGTTCTATTTACGTGGACAACAGTTAGGATTTATAATGGTGACATTCTGGATCCAAGTTGGTCCACCTCAAATCTTGTTAGAGACTTACATATATATAATCTTATTTCTTTGGTTCTTAACTTAGTATTTGTATTCCATGTTTAAACAAAAACCGATACTTCAAAAGATTTTAATAATCGATTACAAGTTTAAGTCTAAGTTGTTTTTTTTTAATCAATTTTTAAGTCACCCACCTTTAATCATAAACATATTCAGTTCTATCATTTTTGACAACTCCCATTTTATCAAATAATGAATTAAAAATGTAGAAATAATGATTGATTACATACTTCTATTATTCCAACCATAATATATTCGTTAATGTTTGTAAAAGATTTGTTACTGTTTGAAGCTGAACAATCCATAGACAAAAAGTAAAAAATTTAAAGAAAAAACATCAAATCTCGATAGGATTATTAATAGAAACGTGACAATGAAAGCAAAAAAGTACAAAAAAAAATGATAGGATTTATACTAAACTGAAAATGGCAAAATGACGGATTATTTGTTTACTAACTAAACTAGGCGTTTTTTATAAGAACTACGCTAGGTCGTTGCACAAGAAAAAAAAACACTAAACTCAGTATTTCTTTTTTTTATATAACAAAACTCGGAAAAATTGCAAGACAATATAATAAGTTAAGTAATTACAATTATATCATAATTATGAAAATATGTGATCAATATATATCTATATATAGCAAATTATGTGATAATATTTCAGAATTATAAAATTACTCATAATCTTTTCATTTTTGACATATAGATTAATAAGACGAAAATAAGAAATATTCTTTAATAATCTAGAAACGGAAAAACTTGCATAGAAATTTTCAAAGTTCAAAAAGGTGTTGTCCCTTCACTTAACCACACCATCATCATAATTTTGATAAAACATTTGACGAAGAAAAAGGGTGGTTTCAATATTTTAGTTCACGATATACGTATATACATTGAGGAATAGTGATCTTGTACTCAAGTGGCTGGAGACCTTTTAAGGAGTGAATTCTCTTAAAAACAAGTGCCGAAAATCTCCGTTTTGCAGTTTTATAGTTGATATTTGATAACCGTAAACATTTCAAACATAAAGAATATTCTATGGTTTTATACTTTTATATCACCTTCTTAGGGGGGAAATTACTAAAACAATTGACTTATGACTTATCTGATCTCCAAGACCAGTGAGATCATAGAAATGGCAAATATTAATTATGTTTTTTTTCTTTGCCGTCTACAAATTTATTATTGGATTTAATGCAACCCTTGGATACTCATAAACACCATTGTGCCCAAAAAGAACAGCTGTCTATAGATCATATCTTCACCGTATAATAATTTTCTACAAAACAGTGTTGTTTTAGGCATCGTATATAATATAAGAGGGGGTGAAAATAATCACATAACAGAATATTTGCCCTTATAGAAAGGATGAAATGTCAATGGAACAGAATATTAAAACGAGTAAACTTGATGCAAAAAATAATATTTTATTTTCCTGTAGGGAATATGATTCTATCTTTCAATTTTAAAAGATATACCATCAAGTACCTAATATTTTCGAAATATAAAAAGTACCTAATATTTTTAACGTCCTTGAATCTTGTATAATAATATATGAGCGTAGACTTATAGAATGTGAAAAAAACGTAGACATAAAAAAAAATTCTGATAGATATATTAGTTCTATTATAAATGTAAAGCTCTTATTATAGGTCGATTAATGTGTAGACTAGTGATGTTGTTGATGAAAAAGTGTATTATGGTGTTGTGGGAAATATCGAGTTTTGGGTTCATGTATTGAGGACAAATCACCTCCAACTATAAAGAGGGATGTGGTCGTATTGGAATATCGATTTGGTGCTTTTGGATGATTTTTTAACGTTTAAGTCAGTATTTCGCCCGCAAGACAATATGAAAACGGATATTTCAATCTATCCTTGTATTTCCTTCTAGTTACCATGATTTCATGTTAAGGTAGATTATATAAAATTAAATATATGCATAAAGTTTAAGCTTACAAGTTTGTTTCCAAAGCAAGGAATAATGTGCAGAGGTTTGGGTAAACATGCTGCTGGTTTTTTTTACTTGTTATGTGCTGTAAATAAAACAACATGTAATTTTTGGTTTGATATATTGAAGTCTTTTTTTTTTTGGTCTCTTACTATATTATAATATATAATTTCTATAAAACTTTAAAATAGAACAGAGAAATCATAAAACCATCTCAAAAATTTTATTTGAATATATATCAAATTAAATTTTCAGCTTAGAAGAATTGCACAGTAAAAAGTTAAATTTATTATTATAGACGACATAAAAGAAAATTAATTTGTTTGATGAGTGTATAAAAAATTACAAGAACATCGGCAATAAAGTTTGAAAAGATAATCTAGGCAATGAAATTAGTGTTATTTTATTTTATTGTATGGCTTCTAGTAAATAGTTTTTGTTTTTTTGTTGATGTTAACATTTAGCTGAACAACAACCTTTTTACTAATATTTGATATCTAATTTTTAACTGAATTATATATATATATATATATTAAAATTTTAGAATCGCGGACTGTATCTTTTAGAGACTCCACTAATTGAATTAAATCCCATAAAAAATGTCACATTATTATATTTTCACAAATAAATTATAAAAAAAATAATTGAGATAATATATATAAGAAATAATTGTGTGAAAATATAAAAATTTAAAAGAAATGGAGGTATCATCTTCCATCATCTGTCTATAGAGGGCCTCCCTCTAACAATCCTAAAATAAGATTCTTAAACCAAAAGAGAGAGAGAGATGCAAATCTCAAATCTTTCCCCCTATTATTATATGTGACTGTTGTTCTTCTCTCTTTTACCATCTTTGGCCTCAGGAAAAAAGGAATCCTTCTTAATGGATTTGGTAAATAAATAAGAAAGCATTACAGAAAAATAAAAAGGAAAGATTTTTAATAAGAGAAAGAGAGAGAGATAAAGAGAGGCCAATCGTGATAAGAGAAGAAAGAAGAGAACCCTATAGAGAGAGAGAGTGGATGTCTTATAGAATGAGCAAAACATCCTCTGGTTCTTTTGTCCTTGTCCCTTTTTCCAGATCTTAAGGTTTTCCTCATTTTATCATCTGGGGTCCTCTCCTCTCCTCTATGGTGAATTTTCCTTCTCCACAAGTTTCATGTTTTTGTTTCAAATCTAGCGTTTTTTTTTGGAACTTGTCTTCTTTGCCCATTTTACGTTTTTCATCCCATTGAGTCTCTTCTTCTGTTTCATTCACTTCTTTGTTTGAGGATTATATTTGTCTTTCTGGGTTTTATTTAAACGATTAAATTTGATTGGTTGCTTTGATGATCCATTGTCAGATTTGTTAGAAGATACCCAATTCCTATTTGATCGGGACTTGAATTTGGATTCTGTTTCAGACAAAAGTAGATTTTCCATTTTTCATCATTTAACTCTCATTCTCTTTAGATTCTCTTAGATTTGCGTTTACGTTTTCCGATTAGATGAAGCTGGATTTAAAATTTTGAACTTTTCTTCATAAATCTCAGAGCTTGAGCTCTTTGTACACGATCGTAGAAACTTAAGATTCGATGAAATGAGCAATCTTCACTACATACATCTGATCCGTGTTTCTAAGATCGGATTCATGGATCGCGTTTGGTTTTGCAGGAGCAAAAGATAGAATCTGTATCGGATCTGGGGAAGCTCTTCATTGGCGGGATTTCATGGGACACAGACGAAGAACGACTTCGAGAGTATTTTAGCAAGTATGGAGATTTGGTTGAAACTGTGATCATGAGAGACCGTACCACAGGACGTGCCCGTGGTTTTGGGTTTATCGTCTTTGCAGATCCTTCTGTTGCTGAGAGAGTCATCATGGAGAAACACATTATTGATGGCCGCACGGTTAGTAATCTTAGATCCATAGCTTCAAATTTTTATCGAATTTATCCTCAATTGATTGATGAGTCTTGAGCGATGAATTCTTCTATCTTTCTGTAATTTATTGGTGTCGCTGCTTCTGAAAATATCCTCCATTGATGAGACTTGAGCTATGGAATGTTTTTGAATTTTAGATCTTTCTGTATTCATGCTCTCTCAGAGATCTATTTGCGGTCAGTACTCATGATATTGTCCTCCATTGATGATTCTTGAGCAGCGGATTGTTCTAATGTTTAGATCTTTTGTAATCTCCTGGTGTGTTAGCTTTTGTTATAACCTGTGATAAAATATTTTTGCTTTTGTGAAAGTGGCAATGTTGAAAAGAATGAAGAATCCTTCCCTTTATTTTTTTGTTGCAGGTCGAGGCGAAGAAAGCTGTCCCACGGGATGATCAGCAAGTGTTAAAACGACACGCCAGTCCAATGCACCTTATCTCACCTAGCCATGGTGGTAATGGTGGCAACGCACGGACAAAGAAGATCTTTGTTGGAGGTTTACCGTCTAGCATTACCGAGGCTGAGTTCAAGAACTACTTTGATCAGTTTGGTACAATTGCTGATGTTGTGGTAATGTATGATCATAATACTCAAAGGCCAAGAGGGTTTGGCTTCATCACTTTTGATTCCGAAGAGTCTGTTGATATGGTTCTTCACAAGACCTTCCATGAGCTAAATGGAAAAATGGTTGAGGTCAAAAGAGCAGTGCCAAAGGACCTATCCTCGACTCCTTCTAACCGAAGCCCGCTTCTTGCATATGGTAATAACTATGGAGTAGTCTCTAATAGGTCATCTGCTAATAGCTACTTCAATAGTTTTGCTCCTGGTTATAATAATAATAATCTAGCCTCTGCTGGCCGGTTTAGTCCTATTGGTAGCGGTAGAAATGCTTTCTCTAGCTTCGGGCTCGGTTTGAATCAAGAACTGAGTTTAAATTCAAGCTTTGATGGAAACACTTTTGGGTATAGCCGGATCCCGGGCAACCAATACTTCAACAGTGCTTCACCAAACCGTTACAACTCTCCAATCGGGTACAATAGAGGTGACTCTGCTTACAATCCGAGCAACAGAGACTTGTGGGGAAACAGAAGCGATTCTTCTGGTCCCGGTTGGAACTTAGGAGTATCTGTTGGTAACAACAGAGGAAACTGGGGACTTTCTTCTGTGGGGAGTGACACCACTGGCTATGGAAGAAACTTTGGGCCGGGTTCTGGACTTTCTGCGTTATCATTCTCGGGTAATACAAACGGTTTTGATGGCTCTATTGGGGAACTGTACAGAAGCAGCTCGATTTATAGCGACTCAACATGGCAGCAGTCAATGCCTCATCAGTCTTCTAATGAGTTAGACGGCTTGTCTCGCTCTTATGGCTTTGGTATTGACAATGTAGGCTCAGACCCATCTGCCAATGCCTCAGAAGGTTACCCCGGAAGCTACAGTGTTGGAAATAGACAAACAAATAGAGGTACATTCATCGATATCAAAGTTTTTTTTTCGCATCTCATCTGATACATTTGATTTCCAGCTGAGTGTAATTGGATTGATTAACGATTTCAGGTATTGAAGCATAGAAAAAAAATCTATGAAGAGAAGTGAGATTTGTAGATGAAGAAGATCCATTTCCGTTGCAGAGTTGTTGTTATTTGATATCATCAAGTAGAGAAAGAAACAAACTTTCTTCATCACAGTGAGTTTCTGTTTTGTTTTTCCGTCGTTAGCATCACAAACACCAAAAAAAAGAAGTTTTTTACTTTACAATTCTTACATAAGATAAGATCAGATTGGTAGCTGCAAAGATACAACATGGATGATAAAGATTTGGTTTCAGCGTTCATCTCCATAGCAATAACCAGAGATCGTTGATTCCCGATCACCATTCTTTAGTTTACTCTTCTTTCCCCCCCATGATTCATGATGTTGTGTGCTCTGTTTGTAACTCTAATTGTTAATTTTTTTCCTTACAGAGTTTTTTTTTTGGGTTTCGAATTGTTGATGAGAACTATTGGTTTTTCTATTAGTGTGAGAGAAAACATTGTTCAAAATGATCTGAAATGATTATTTTGTGGCATTTGATATTTTACTTTTGGTTTTCTTCTCTCCTGCTTATATAACCTATAAGTGATTAGATTTATGATTTTAAGGCAAAAAAAAAAAATTCTAAATTTGACTAGGAAACAACAGGAAGGACTATAGTATTAAATCATGTGTAAAAGACATTGGAATTGTTACCAAGAATTTGAGAAAGCTCGAGTCATTTGGATCCTTTGACTAACCAAGACAAAATGGGTCCAAGAAGTGAAAATCATCGTTACACAACTAATAATTTTATTTCTTTAAATATGTAATGAAAAAGACAAGCTTTCAAATTCATAACGGTCGAATCGAAATTCCAACATTTCAAAAGACCGCTCATACTCTACTCTCTTCCTCCTTCTCTCTTACAAAACATTCAGATCTCTCTCTCTCTCTCTCTCTCTTTCTCTATTGCTCTGTCTCTTTTTGAAAACTATGAAATCTCCAGCGATAATAAGCGAGAACAGGTTCTTAGGCAGCATTACTACTTCTTCCATCCGAAATTTGCTTCCCAGATCCATCTCAGCTAAGCAGAAACCAATCCAAAACCCAGAAACTAAGATTCCCAGATCCAACGACGAGAACGCGATTCCTGCAGATCCAAACATACAGGCTGATGATCGTCACAGTGTTCTTCAGTTCACGAAGCAATCTGACACCATAGCAAATTTTGGAGAGCTTACTGAGGTAGTCCGAGCACTTAAAACTTTCTTAAGTAGTTCGATTTCGATTTCATGCCTTTTAGATTCTAGATTTTTGCTTTCTAGTTGTTTGAGCTGTGCTAGTATCAGACTAGATTTATACTAATTACAGAGAACTTTTGGGAAATTTTTAAACAGGGCAAGAAAATGGGACCAACCACTTTTGCTGAGAATTCACCATTAAAGGTTAACTTTGATTTTCCTTACAAGTGAACCGTTCTCTGAAGTTCTGTTTTAATTTTCTAAATTTCTGTTTAACTTGCTATAGGTTGAAGGCAGGAGTGTACTTTCTAGAAGAACCAATTCTATGCCTAGTGAAATTACAGAGGAAGAAGACGACCCATTGGGTGACCAGATTCGAGAACTAAAGGTCTTGTTTGTTATTCTCATATATCTGAAAATATCATCCATTCTATATTTGATGTGAGTTTGTATGTATATATACCGACATTAGAGGTATCAATATTTTGTAATTTTGGTTACAGGAAGAACTTATAAGAACAAAGTCTGATGGGTACAAACCTGATGGAAGTAAGAGTGGACACTTTGCACGAGACAGTTTGAGTCAATTGAGAGTCAGTATCAACAAATCTTTACTCATGTCGTGCCCAAAAAACGATGAATCTGAGGGTAAAGAGATGAATATGGATCGTGGTGATGGTGATGATGTGCTGGAATTGAATAAACATATTGAGAAGTTGCATGGTTCTTATGATTCTGTTAACTCCTCATTTGCAAGTGCTTCATGCTATGAAGCTGATTCGATGAGTGAAGATGATGATGTCTGCTCAGAGGACTTGGAGAAACTCAAGCATGGAAATGATGATCCAAGCCAGCTCGACAATGTTGGATTCGATACAGCGGGTAGTGGCATTCCAATCAGATCACAGCTTCCTACATCTATTCTAGAAGAGCCAATTTTCTCAGAATCTCCAAAGTTTAAGAAGAGTGTGGCTGCATCGACAAAGTTTCTTGCAAGTTCCAGGAATGTGTCTGAGAGCTCCAATATTGGAAACATGAAAGTCGATCAAATTAACCCTTCTATGTCAAAGAAGCTTTCAGGTCCTACAGATTCTCTAGCTGCTAGTCTTCAGAGAGGAATGCAAATCATAGACTATCATCAACGGAGCTCACTATCAAAAAGTTCTTCTGTTTCTTTCTCTTTTGGCCATATGGCACTGAAACCGTGCGCAGAAGCTGATAACCTTAATGCTTCAGTCCAATCTTCAAGAAAAGATACATCTCCAGAAGGTGGATCATCGTCGATTCTCCTATGTCTTTCATGTAGAAAGAAACTCGACCAAGGGGCTGAAGTATGTCTACAAGACCCTAGATATTTACCTATGTTCACAACAACTTTAGTTTTGGTAATTCTATTTGGCAGATTATCTGATGTTCTCTTCTATATCAGGCAACAGATGAAGCTTGTTCAAACGAAAAACATCTCAAGAACATATGTATGGAGCAAGCAACCAAAATTGAGGAGCTAACTCGCCTGGTAAAAACATTTGGTGTTAAAAGCTTGAATCTGATTTTCAAGAAATTAGTTTTGATAATGCCTAACTTAGACCAATATAACAACAAAGCTGTGAAGGATCCAAGGAATGTGAAGCTGTTGCTTTTTCATTGATGATTTTTTTGCCAAGAATAGCAACCCAAATTGAAAAAAACTGTGTTTTGGCCTTGTGTGCAGCTAAGGAAATCTGGTGATGGAGAAGATGGAACAGAGGTAATCAAAGAAACATATGAGACAAAACAAGTTTGGGAAGAGTTTGGAAAAACAAACTTTGATGCAAGTGAAAAAGAAGCTCTTCTCAAGGAAATTGCAGAGCTAAAGAGCAAGCTGCAGCCTACTAAGTCTGCAGACAATCTGAGATCCTCTTTGCTACTACGATCCATTCAAATGCGCAAAAGCATTGATGTTACCAAGAACCCTGAGAACAGTGATGCCCTAGACAAAGAAAGGGAAATGTGGACGGAAATGGAGAGTGAATGGATTTCTTTAACCGATGATCTCAGAATGGATATTGATAACCATCGCAGGCACGCAGAGAATCTAGAGATTGAGCTTAAACAAGAGAAGTTAGCCACTGAGGAGTTAAATGATGCGCTCACTAGAGCTGTGCTTGGCCACAGTAGATTCATAGAACAGTACACAGAGCTGCAGGAGAAGTACAATGAACTCGGGGAGAAGCACAGTGTGATGATGGCTGGAATAACAGATGTAAAGAAGGCAGCATCCAAGGCTGCTATGAAAGGTCGCCATGGAAAGCATTTTGCCAAAGCCTTTTCAGCTGAGCTTTCTGCCATCAGAGCTGAGAAGGAGAAAGAAAGAGAGCTTTTGAAGAAAGAAAACAAGAGCCTAAGAATTCAGCTCCGAGATACAGCTGAAGCTGTCGAAGCTGCTGGTGAACTACTTGTCAGACTTAGAGAGTCTGAACAAGCCTTACAAGTCTCTGAGGTAACAAAACCAAACTCTTATCTCAGTCGATTATAGGCTAAAGAAGAAGAAATTTTCTTATGGTTCTTGTTTGAAAAGCTTAGTTTTTATTAAATGGCTCAACTTGAAATTCAAATCATCATTGCAGGAACGATTCAGCGTGGTGGAAGAAGAAAAAGAGAGGCTGAAGAAGCAAATGGAGCAGCTAAAGAGCAAACACAAGACAGAAATGGGGACAATGAAGCAATACTTAGCAGAGAGTAAATTACCAGGATCTGCATTGTTGCAGCCATGGTACAAGGATGTGGAGGAGGAAGAAGAACTTGTATCAGACCATCAAACCGGAACTGTCAGTTTTGATGACTACGAGGATGATCAGGCTTGGAGAGCAGAGTTCGGAGCCACATATCAAGACCACCATTACT
Organism: Cardamine occulta; assembly: GCA_028015245.1. Taxonomy (NCBI): domain Eukaryota; kingdom Viridiplantae; phylum Streptophyta; class Magnoliopsida; order Brassicales; family Brassicaceae; genus Cardamine; species Cardamine occulta. Next base: position 5,830,310 of record CM051388.1, on the reverse strand, counting down.
GAACTGTTTCAAGTCTATGTTTCAGAAAAAAAGACCCTTCTCGGGTCATTTACTGTGATCCTAAGTACTCTTACTTGTTACTTGTGTCCTGTTTTTATCTTGTTGTTCTCTTGTATTGGAACCATTTATTCATGTATGATTGATTCTTGTTTTCCTGAATTCCATAGGAACAAAGAACAAAAACAGTATGGAAGTGAAACCAAATAATAATTTTTGAGTTAATGGGATTCCTTTCTTGTATCAAAATTTTAACTGAAACCGAAAGAAACTTGAAGTCTACATATCAAAGATACATTAATCAGAAATTCAGAACACAAGAAATTTTTTTATGGTGTTTGTAGAAAAGAAATATTAGGGGTTAACTACTATATAAACAAACTTGAGCTAAGGTTAAAGTTACAAATTATCAAAACAAAAAACAGTTAGAAGGTTAAAGTTACAAATTCAGTAAAATATAGCTGGCTTTGTCACTCCGGTAGTGGGCTATTAAATGAGCCCATTTCTCAGCCGATGAAAATAAAACGCAGTCGTTTGGTATAAGTATCGTCGTCTTCTGGGAAAAATATCTGATTTTTTTCTGTATTTGTTAACAAAGGAAAAAGGATATTTCCAGATTAGGGAGAGAGACCGAAAAGGATATATCTTCAGGCTTCTTCAAGTTTTAGCTATGGCGGCCAACGATTCTTCAAATGCTATAGACATCGATGGGAATCTCGACTCTAATTCGAACCTTAACTCTGACGGTGAAGATTCGACCGATAATGATTCCTCAAAGGCGATAGCTACTATCCCTGCTCCCGCCGTTTGTCTTTTCCGGTTCGCCGGAGATGCAGCTGGTGGCGCCGTCATGGGCTCTATCTTCGGATATGGTGCTCTTCTTCTTTCTCTTTCGTTTCTTCTTTGCCTGGTTTTTTATCTGCTGTTGCTTTACTCAGTGTTGAAATTTCCCGTTTTCTCTGATAGTGAATTGAGATTTATTGGAGAAAAAAAAAATGAGATTGTACTCTTTTCTTCGTTTCCTGGAGTTAGGGACTGAGCAATCATTTGTGTTATAGTAGATTTGTCAATCCTTAAATAGTCTAGATTTAGAGGATTGGAACATTCCACTAGTTTGATTTTGTTTTGCTGCTGAAGAGCTATAGAAACGTGTTAAGCTTAGTTTTTCTTCAAATAGTGTCAATGTGATGAGATTAGGTTCTGAAACTTTTGATTGAGATAAGTGAAGCATAATTTCACCAGATAAGTTGGGGTTTTCAGGTTCAGGATTGTTCAAGAAGAAAGGCTTTAAAGGATCATTTGCAGATGCAGGGCAATCTGCAAAGGTGCTTCATCTTATCAATGAATCTTTAAGATTTTGCATATATGCTTATTGCTCCAGGAATCTGAGTAATTTGCTATCTTTTGTTCAAGACTTTTGCTGTTTTATCTGGAGTACACAGTTTGGTTGTTTGCCTTCTGAAGCAAGTGCGAGGGAAAGATGACGGTGAGACTCTTTCAGATTTCTTCTTCCTTAAGTATATAAATGATTTATATTGCTGTTATTTTGCAGCCATTAATGTTGGAGTTGCTGGGTGCTGCACTGGTCTTGCTCTTAGTTTCCCTGGTAATCCAAATCCATTATGCTCATTGTGTTTTCTACTTTGACTTTGGGTATCATAAAGACAGATCCTGCAAGCAATCAGAATCATACAAGTACTTTTAGTCCTCACTTAGAAGAGAGCTTACCGATTCTTATTGTATGTGTTTCTTCAGGTGCTCCACAGGCTCTTCTACAGAGTTGTCTCACTTTTGGGGCTTTCTCTTTTATCCTTGAGGGGCTCAACAAAAGACAAACAGCTTTGGCTCACTCGGTCTCGCTGAGACACCAAACCGGACATTCTCAAGAACATCATCGTCCATTACCACTCTCTCTTGCTCTCCCTATCCCAGAAGAAATCAGAGGAGCTTTCTCTTCTTTCTGCAAGTCCTTAGCTAAATCCAGGAAGTTCTAATTTGGTCTGATTCTCCCTTTCTTGTTGTGTCTTAGGTTCTCTCTCTGTAGATGTTTAAACTTCCCGCTTTTGCTGTACTGTTGTGAGAAATGTTTTATCGAAGGCTTTTTGCAAGAGCCAATTTGAGTTGCGTACGTGCCTTAAATACTACATTTCTACACTTTTAACTACTTTTAGAAATATATATCTTGTTTTTGATCTAATAACACGGCATTAATTTTAGATCTCATTAAAAAAACTAAAATCATTAGTTACCAATATATTAAGTCCAAAAACTTTGTATTTGAAACCAGTTATAGTAACAAATAATTTCTTATCAGAAATTTGACATTATTTGTTATGAGTTCATACTGAAAAATCTATATCGTATCCTAATTATAAGAAATATTAATCGAATCAACGTACGGAGGAGAACTATCTCAAATCCATTTTAAATTAAACGAACCTCTTCGGTTTTGACTATGAAAAAGAAAAAAAGGGAGCGTCTTCGTTTCTTTTAAAACAATTATAACTCACAAGAAGAAGCAACAGTGACACAAGTCTTAGCCATGGACTCGTCTTCTTCTCACATGGTCTCTTGTTTCGTTCTTTCTTCACATCATTACATTACACCACATCGTATTTATTACAGTTTTGTGATTTAATCGGCTCGATACTTCTTCTTGCAGTCTTGCGTTTTAAGACTCAACACGCAAACCCGTGGATGGGAAAAATCCATGCATAGGCTCTTCAAGGACATCCGAGGTTTGTGTTTTTAACTTTAACCAATACAAAACCCATACAATCGAACCAAAGTTTACAAAATTGTTTGACTATCGTTGACTCGTTGTACCTATATAAAGACTGATGATGTTTTTATTTATTTGGTGGGAACAATTTTAAGATGTAACATACACGATCGACGCGATGATGGGATTGGCCTACGTCTCCGGCAAGATGAGCCCTGAGATTATCCTCAGGATTGGGAAATCTAAGAAACATGTTCAACTTATCTACATCAATTACGGTCACAACGTGGTTCCCAGATCTCTCTCTTATAACTCACCGACCATCAACGGTTTCAATCACCCACAACCACTGACGCCAATGTTTCAGACAGGGACGCAACCGTACATGTATTACCGTCAAATCCCGTACGAACAGCCTCAAGTGGCTTCTCCTTATTTCTACCACCATCGCTTATTCTATTGATAATAATGTGTATTTTCACAAGATGGTCTATGGCAATATGGTAGATTTGATTATACAGCAACAATCTCGAGAAAAAAATGACATTTTTTAAATTTGTATCTCTACGTACAGAGCAAAGAATTGAGACTTGAGAGTATAGAGATGAACGTTTCGAATGTGAAGTAAGAAACTAAAGATAAATGCTTGTGTTTTGGGATCAAATGTGAATCTGAAATCACTTGCCTTGTTTCTGCTTGAGGCGTTGTTTGACGAAATCATTACGAGCTTTAGTGCGAGCTTGCTGAGGAGCAACGTTGAGATACGAGAGATGGATACCAATGGCGAGAAGAGCTGCCCCTGAGGCAAAACACGCCACCGTCATCGCCAGTTTTTTGGGTGATGATGGATAGCAAAACGACATTCTCTATGCTTATCCAAATGCAATCAATTCTTCAATATTCAAAGTAACTGCATTTATCAAGGAATGTACGATAGAAATAAGATGGAATGAGAGTGAAAGATCATTAAAGCAACTTTGAAAGAGGAGAAACTTTCTCAGAGACATTTCATCAAACAGTTTAGGTGCAAACTCTGTCTCTGTTTCTTAAAATTCAAATTCAATTACTAAAATCGCACGGTTATTGGAATTATTAAGTTGGATAGTAAACAGAGACTACGGTGTAATGTAAACTGCAAAGCCGAAAGGGAAGTAAATTGGTACCTGCTTCTAGTTTTTTTTACTGATATTTAACGGCAAAGGATATGTACAGTACGATGTTCCTAAGATCTTCAGACACCGAGTACTATCTCCGACAAATTTAGCAGAAAAACTATATTTTAGCTAAATCGAATAACACTTGCCACGATGGGGATGTAGCTCAGATGGTAGAGCGCTCGCTTAGCATGCGAGAGGCACGGGGATCGATACCCCGCATCTCCATTTTTTAGTATATTATTTTTTTTTATAAACTGATTTTACTAAGAAGACAAGATCGGCCTTATTTTCTAAAATCTGCTTGCTTGAGTTTTTTCCTGCTTTGGAATTTATTCTGTGCTATAGCAACAGTCTGTGGCGAAACCTGTTTTTGCTTATAGTAGGATGATCTGCATAAGAACCGGTGTTAATGACTTTCTATGTTATCGATTTTCAAGTTTTGCTGGCTATGGTGGATCTGAAAACCCTAGGATTGGTAATAATCTCGGCGCTGGAAATAGGAATGCAATTCCGATTCCTCACAGAAGGAATCCTGAACCTAAAGGCCAAGATCTGGATTTCATCAATGTCGCTCATAGCCATCTGATTCAATCTGATTGGGATAAGCTTAATAAGCTATCAGACCATTTGGATTCATTTAGAGTCAAGAACATACTACTGAAGATCCACAAAGATTATCTTCTTTCTCTTGAATTCTTCAATTGGGCGAAAACTCGAATCTCAGGTTCCCACTCTCTTGAAACCAATGCTATAGTCCTTCACACTCTCACAAAAAACCGCAAGTTCAAATCCGCAGAGTCCATTTTGAGAGATATACTCGTAACTGGTTCGGTGGATTTGCCTGCAAAACTCTTTGATGCCTTGTTGTATTCGTACAGAGAATGTGACTCTACTCCTCGAGTCTTTGATTCACTCTTCAAAACTTTTGCTCATTTGAAGAAATTCAAAAATGCCACTGATACCTTTATGCAGATGAAGGATTATGGGTTTCTTCCTACCGTTGAATCTTGCAATGCTTACATGAGTTCACTGCTTGGTCAAGGGAGGGTGGACATTGCTCTGAGGTTTTACCGAGAGATGCGGCGATGTAAGTTATCACCAAACACATACACTCTCAACATGGTTATCTCAGGTTACTGTAGATCAGGTAAACTTGACAAGGGTATTGAGTTGCTACAAGATATGGAAAGATTGGGTTTTCAGGCCACAAATGTGTCGTATAATACATTGATAGCCGGGCATTGCGAAAAGCGTCTTTTGAGCTCAGCTTGGAAGCTTAAAAACATGATGGGAAAGAATGGTCTGCAGCCTAATGTTGTTACTTTTAATACTCTCATCCATGGGTTTTGCAGAAATGGGAAGTTACAAGAAGCTAGTAAGGTTTTCGGTGAGATGAAAGCGGTGAACGTGGTTCCCAACACTGTCACCTACAACACTTTGATTAATGGATATAGCCAACAGGGTGATAACGAGATGGCATTTCGGTTTTATGAAGATATGGTCTGCAACGGGATTAAACGTGACATTTTGACTTACAATGCGTTGATCTTGGGACTGTGCAAGCAAGCTAAGACGAGGAAAGCTGCAGGGTTTGTTAAAGAACTCGACAAAGAGAATTTGGTGCCAAACTCGTCGACCTTCTCTGCCCTAATAATGGGACAATGCATGAGGAGAAACGCAGACCGTGGTTTTGAACTGTACAAAAGCATGGTTAGGAGCGGTTGCCATCCGAATGAACAAACATTCAACATGTTAATTTCTGCTTTCTGTAAGAATGAGGATTTCGATGGAGCAGCTCAAGTGTTAAGGGAAATGGTCAGAAGATCAATTCCTCTTGATTCAAGGACTATTCATCAGGTCTGCAGTAGACTAAAGCATCAAGGGAAAGACCAACTTGTGAAAGAGTTGTTACAGGAGATGGAAGCAAAAAAGTTTCTACAAGAACCTTTAGGAAACTAAGAAGCAGGAGGTATTAACCAAAAAAAAAACAGTTTCTTATTGTTCACTGGAAGAAGAAATTGATTGTGTTTAGAAAGGAGTCTCATAAAAATTACGACACAAGGCAAGAGTATAAGAATATATGTTACAACAACAAATGAATATCTCAGATGTACGAGGGAAAGTTACAGTACAAGAATTTCCTGTTGGACAGAACCAGAATATAAACAGACAAGAGGATCGCATACAGAAGTAGTTACTACAAAGAAACAGAGATGTCACGAAGAATACAAGGGAAAAAATTATGGTTCCGCCTGTTAAGATTTGTCTCAGTGACACACACGGAAATCTTACGAGGGCGGAAGACATTATCAACAGAGATGAGATGAGATCAAGGGTTGATCACAGCAGTAGAAGAGAGGCAAAAACCATTGCAAAAACAGAAAGGAGAAGAGATAGAGTGAGTCGGGTTTGTCCGCTAGGTGCTTGTGCATTGGTTGATGGGGTTCCAGGGGTTGAGGTTGGGGCTTTTGCAATAACCGGAGGTAGTGGTGGCTCAGTGACATCAGCATCTGTGAAAACCGGGTTTGGAGCTTCGGCTGGAGGTAAGGACGCAGGACTCACAAGGCTTAAGAGGCCACCGGGTTGGATAGGGGACATGTATTGTGGAGTTTCTTTTCTGTTCAAACATAGATTTCCTGCAGGAGAGAAACAAAATTAGGCATTGATGTTAATAACTTTGTGTTGTGAGACCTTTGGTGCAAAATTTGGGCCACTTACTTTTGTATCTTGCAGCTGTGAAAGGGAACTCGGTGATGGTTCCATTTATACTGGCTCCAGAGACAAACGAGTTTATCTCAACAGTTGCGTCACTAAAGAAGTCATAAGGTTGAGATACAAACTCATTCTGAAACAGTTCCACATAAACTGGGAGCTGAGACTTCTGCAGTTTCTCCACAACATTGGTTTGCGCAGTTACGAACCCATCAGCTCGAGGGAAGACTGATGATTTTCTAATGACAACAGCGTTAGCGAATTTCTTTATGTCTTCAATAGCAGAGTCAAGAATATCACGGATGATTTCTTCAATTTTGTACACAGTCTCGTACTGGCTCTCCTTCTTAACGTCAACTAGAACCGAGCTGTTTGTTGACTGAATCATGACCTTTGTGGTTGTACTATTGCTGTAGCCAGTCTCTGTGAGTGTATCAAGAACCGCTTTAACCACGTCGAGCCCTTGCTTCTCTCTCAGGTATACTGCATTCTGAGGGAGACAACAAAAAAAAAAGTATAGTGGTGTGGCCATCAGAAGACATCATGGTCCAATTGATAAAACTTTAAGACTAAGAGGTACACGAGAACTCACCTCTACACTGATCAAAACACCTGAGAGAGAGGTGGAGTTTTTTGCCAAGTTAAGGAAGTCAAAAAGCGAAAGAAGCTTCCCAGAAGATCTGTTGTTTGGATTCCTAAACATGTTGGATATTTTGAAGGGGTTTGAGATGGAAGCTGCAAAAAAAGATTGGAGAATAGTTATTGTAACTTTCAACTTATGTAACCTCTAAAGTAGCCTGTAATTGTGACGCAGACATTTACATTTATATGTAACCTTTTATAAGTTAAGTGGGAGAAGAAATAGAAGCTTTCAAACTAGTTACTATAGAAAGTAGAAAGAAGAGTGTACAAAACAGACCAGCATTGCTCTGAATTCTGAAAGTAAGTAGAAAATTTGAAGACAAACTTACGAGTCAATGTCTGGATCTCAGGCCATGTGAGACTAAAAGTGTATGTTCCAGCAACTGTGCTAATCTCAGGAACAACTAAAGAACGGTTTCTAAAAGAACTTTGGGCGATCGTTGTGCTGTCCCCAAGATCGATCGAACTTAAGCAAAAGGGTGTACCGTCGCTGGACATTTGGACGGAGCAATCGATTACATCAGCACCATCTTTAATTGCCTTATCATATGCCACGTCTGTACATCCAGGATAGTCTCCACTCGCACCATTTTTGGATATAACAAGAAAATCCACTGAGACAAGAACAAGAAAGTCAATTACAGGTTTCTTCATTGTGGTATGATAAGTCAATAGCAATAAACAAAGCAAAATAATCACCTTTTTTTGTAGCGTTTTTGCCAACATGGGAGAAGCAGTCTGAGGAAAATATTGAAAAAAAAAAAATGTTTGGATTGTTGAGTATTTCCAGCAATGTTTTAAGGGCAAAATGCTAGTCTGTAGAAGAGTTTTTGCTTACCGATGGATGAAGATGCAGTAATGGGAAAATCAGTGAGCACACCGTCGACAGAGAAGTTACCATTGTCGACAAAAGATAGATACTCAGTTACCGGATCGAAACTGTAGTCGTATGCAATATCAATATCATTTGCAAAACCTGACACAAAAACTTCTAATCCTGCTTTGTGAGCATCTTGAACTAAGGATGTAGGAGGAAGCAAGTACTGCTTGTCGAGTGGCAATATGTAAGACTTGGGAACAAGAATCCCTGAAGCAAAGGTCTTGACAAAAGTTAAGTTAGTCAAGATAGAACCGTAGGTACGGTTAGTTGTCGGCTCGATATCTTCTAGACCGAGAAACCGGAACACAAAACTCGGTCCATTACGCCTAAAAGGGCGAGCAATTTTCGTGAAGAAGTTGACTTCAGGGGAAGAGATAAAGTCAATGGTAACATTTTTTGAAGCTGCTGCTATGAGGAAATTGGTCATGCTGAGATTGTGCTGGGCGTAGAAGGCATCGTGCTGAACATTTAACCAGAATAAATCAGGATTCATCTGCGTGAAAACACTTTCAACCGTTGAAATCACGTATCCATTTCCGTCAAACTTTTCAGACCGAGATAGTATTCCTCTGATCACTGCAACAGATGGAAACAAAACAAAACATAAGATACAGATTTGTGAGATGATCTCTCAAGGAGAAAAAAAGATCTTCTCATGGGAACACTTACAGCTAACATCCTTGAGATCTCTCAAGGAGAAATCAATGGTGAACCAATCCTTGGTAGCGAGTCCATTAACCGAGTAAGTTTTTTGGCGACTTGGGTAAATACCATTAATAGTAGAAGAATTGCTCATAGTCAAATCAGGGTAGCAAATACCAACTCCATCTTTGGTAAGCTGAACATCACACCATAGAACAGTTGGTGCTAAACTTGTCGAGATTGCGAACTGGTAAGCTGCGAGACTCGAATCTGGAAACAATCCAGAAAACCCACCTCGAGCTATCACAAGAGGACGATTACCTGTCACATAAATCAAGAAACTCACTTTAATTTCAAAGAGATCAAATTGTAATTATCAACACTTGTTTCTATATTTGGACATCTCAACTGCTTCTACTACATATCTGGAAATACTAGATTCTCTTGTTTCGTCTGAAAGACAATGCGCAAAAGAAAAGATAGAAAGTGAGAGAACACACCAAGGAGCGTCGGCCATGGGCTTTTTTTAGATCTTTGAGCATCGATTTGAGCAGTAAGCAGCTGAATCAGAACAACACCACAGAGTAAAAGCGAAGAAGCTCGTAGCCCTCGCATTGTCGGGTTATCTCTCCGGGAATTCGTCGTTCTTCTCCGCCGGCGACTTTACCAGCTTCTTTCTTCTCGGAGACCGAGCTAGATTTGAGAAAGAGGTGGAGAGAGAGTCTTCTAGTTATCGTCTTCGTCTTCTCATTTATATGATAGTTGATTAATTTAAATTTAATTAAATTATCAAAAAAAAAAAAAAAAATCTGATGATTAGTGTCTTTTTACAAAGTTTTCAAAGAAATAATTGGAGCCTACCACAATTACGCGTAATCACGTATTTTCTTGGTGATCGTAGAAAAATCAACAGCTAAGGAAGGTCCCACAACATGGTCGTCATGACTTATCTGTAATGTACACGTGGCGAATATCTATTCGTGTAAAACGTTTTCGAAGACGCGCAAACCAGTTACCTTATACGTGGGACCATTGTTTTGCTGTAAGTTACCCACAACAATAAACCACCGCTTTCGAAAATCTTCTAACAATTGTTTTTCAAATTTTAGATTGACACTAGGGTGTTGATGTGATGTTGTAAACAATTAATTGGAACGAATGTTTTTATTGACTTTTTAAATATATAATTTACTCCGTCAACGTCTAATTCTTTATATTTATGGCTCATACTTTAATTAATTTAGGCTCTCCAGTCTCCAATGATATCATTGACCTCAATCTTGTAAGTTGTAATTATAGGGTTCGATCGAGTTGTACATTTTTGTATTGCATTATATTTTACTGAGTAATGCTCTATCACATTGTCTAGGATGGTTTAATGGACGACCAACATACCTGGCTGTCTTTATGATTATGAAATTTAAATTGCTGCCCTCCAAAATGATTGAACCTTACAAAACATATAATATTGTCACGGCCTCTTACGAAACACATGGTCGGTTTAAACAAGTTTAAATCTAGACTGAACGGTATTTTGGTATATTGTAGAGGAAAAAAAAAGGATTTCAAAGGTAGATTTTTGTTCTATGAGAAAATAAAATAATCTCGCGCGCATGCACAAATTTATGAACGAGGTGTTGTTCTTTCAATGTAGATTTCCAGAACCACATTAAAACGAGTCCTTTATAAACGATAAACAATTATGCCACTGTAAACGCATACTTTGTTAGGGTTTTTTTTTTTTTTTTTTTTTGTTAAAGAAGATGTTAATGTAAGATAAATTTGTTAAGAGTTTAGTAGAATCATATATAAGCTACATGAATCATGGTTCATCTTCAACAAAATTTATCTTAACTTATTTATATCAACAAATTTGCCTTAACTCTGTATTTAATTTATCTCATATTTATGTATTCTTTAAAATAAATAAGTAGACATTTCCTCTTTTCATTGTAAATGCTTGACTCTCCATGAATCATATATATACCCATCTACTGTTTATTAGCTAGATGTACATTATATACACATAAATAAAGCATATATATATATATACTCCGCTAACTTTTAGCTAATTACATTTTACATCCTACCAAATGATACCAATTAATAATCCATAGCTCGTTTCATATGACAATGAGAAAGCTATTTTTTGTACTGAAATAAATTCAATTAAAATAGTTTTAATTTTTGAAGATTGCTTCAAAACAAACACAAAATGGTGAGTACAAAGCCACATCCACTAAAAAAATGAAACATCAAACATCATACATAAGTTTTTATTTTATACACAAGTTGGGCATGTGCATGTGCATGTAGTGGACCTAGTGGTACATGTGAAGAATATTTATACTTTTATAGACTTTTTTTTTATCATCATACATACTTATCATATTAAAGAGTGAGATTTGCAATAGCTTACACAGAGCCGGTGCTGAAGGCATGAAGATAAAACATTTGAATTGGGTCCCACTTTTTAGGGGGTCCTACAATTTTTTTTCCATATATACATATGTATATATATTTAATTAATGTCCAAAAAAAGACTAACACAAATGGGCCATTAATATATATAGAGGCCATACATTGTGTGGGTCTCAAATTATTATTATGTAAATATTACATTATATTATTTAGTTTTAAAAAGAAAAATTTAGGTTAATCTCTGACTCTTCAACTCCTTCTTTACGTGACTTAGTCCTTTTTTGATTGGTATGGTGATATAGTATGATATTCTGTTTATCGTGAACACGGTAACCAAGACGCTACAATCTGAAGATATGGATATCGATGATGTCATTGCTCAACTAAAAGGGTTAGTTTCTTTTTTCCAAAAGTATAGAGAATCAGGTTTTCAAGAAGCAAAAAATGAAGCTTTAAAACTTGCAGTTGATATGGATATTGAACATGTGTTTCAAAAGAAGAGCAAGCGCCTTATTAGAAGAAAACGTCATTATGATGAGGAACAAAAAAAACTGATGATGCTGGACTCGTTCTAAGCTTGGAGGAGGATTTTAGAATTAATTATTTCATCAAAATCATGGATCAAACTCTAGTTTTTTTTTTCAAACAAGGTTAGAACAATTTCAAGAGTATGAAAATATTTTTGGATTTTTGTTTAGTTTACGAAAGCTCAACTCAGTGAATGAAGATAGTTTGAAGACATCTTGCCTTAACCTTGAAGCTTTTCTTAAGCATGAAACGATTTCAGATATTGATGGGAATGATTTATTTCTAGAAATAAAAGTTTTTAGAGAAGTTCTACCAAAGAATTTGAAGAAGACTGCAGAGGTATTAGAATTTTTAGAGAGATTGAATGATTGTTATCCAAATATATGGTTTGCTTATAGGATAATGCTCACTATTTCGGTTTCAGTTGCCTCGGCTGAAAGAAGTTTTTCTAAGTTGAAGTTGATAAAGTCTTACCTACGGTCGACTATGTCACAAAAAAGGTTAAACGAATTAGCTATGTTATCGATAGAAAAGATCATGGTTAAAAACCTCAATTATACAAGTTTGATAGATGATTTCGCAAAAAAAATACAAAAAAGGTTATTTTTCAGAAGTTTTAAATTATTGTTATATTTTTTTTTAAGATATTATTGTACTTTTACTTTAACTTTAGTTTTGTAGAAACTCAATTTTTGTTTTCTATTAAACACTTTAAAAAAATATTTTCGTTTGTGGTCCTGAATTTCTGAGAACCGGTTATGAGCTTACATATAGTTTGCTCTTCCATATCTATTAAACTTTTCATTACATATATATATATATTGTTGTCAGAAGATATTAAGATCCTTGTTGTAAAAAAATTCTATTTTTAAAATTACTTATGCTAACTAGGAAGGACACAAACAATACGTAAGAACTCTTTCACTTCTCTTGACATCTCCGTTGACTCTCAAAAGACTCGTTAACCCGCAAAGTCAGTCTTTTCTCACACTTTTCTTAGTGACAAGGTCCCGCAAGTGGTTCACTTCACCCATATGCGAAACTCCTCATTTGTTTGCCGTACCATACGTTTCCTTATCGCTTTTATTTTGTTGGGGCCATCAAAAACTCTTTAGTAAATCACAAAAAATGTAAGTAAATAATTGTTTCTCTTTTGCTAATACAGATTCATATAAAAAATATAAAGTGTCTGTACTGAAACGATGATGCTTGAATATTTATGACGATTATAAAAAATAAGACATTTGCCTAGAGCCTCCAATTTTTAAGAATATTTTAGGATCCTAAATTTTTTATTTTTTGTTTAATATATTAATAAAATATGTATTTAAATGTTATTTTTAGTTTAAAATTCTATTTCACATATTAAAATATATTATGAAATATTTCTAATATTTTACAAAAGTATTTTAAAATTTAGTATTTTTATAGATTAAAACCAATATTAACTAAAAAGTAGTACAAAATTATTTTCATAGATTATGAAATAGTGTTAGTATCTCTAATTTAATACTCCATCTATTCCAATTTATTTATAGTTTAAGAATTTTCCACACTAATTAAAACTAATAATGAATTTATCTCTTTTATCCCTCATTAATATACTATATATATTTTGTTAATTGGTCATTTTATTAAAATAATGAAAGTAATAATAATTTTTTGTCAAAATAATGCACTAGAAATACAAAACAACACTTATAATAAAACAAATTTTAAACTTTAAAACTACACTAATATGAAACAAAAAGAATATAAAACAACATATAAATTTTCGTTATACATATTTTGTTATGAAAATATATATACAAGAAAAAAAAAATTTACTTTAAACCCTAAAACTCTAGGCACGGCTCTACGTATACTTATGCAGTTCCTAAACTAAAAGCCAATGATATGGAGCATGAGCATCTAACTAAGTAGAGAAAGACCAAAGATGGGAAGGAAGGATTGAACTCTTCTCTTCTTTTTTTCTCTATCAGAAAATGTTTTTAACTCTTACCATAAGTTTATTTCTCTACACAATAAATGTTTTTATTCAAATATGGCCACAAAAGGTGAAGGTCCACACAAATCTCTCTCAAAGACTTAAACATGGATTAGGACCAGCGTTGACCTTGTCAAAACAATTGTCGCTTCCTCTGCATAGTTTTTGTTTTAAATACATTTAACCATTGAAAAAGGGATGGATTAGGCCAGACGTCAGCAAACCCATTAAGCCATGGGCAAAATATTCATTATATCAGTTTTGATCGAAGACATATAAAAATTTCGAGTAATAGTATTTTACAAAACTATAAAGATTAAAAAATGCCGATTGGTATGAATAACAACACAAACACATACCAAAGAAAAAAAAACATCCGAATCATATTTTACCACCCATTTTTACAACATCTACCGTAGTCTCGGTGACATGAACACCACTTGTAAGTTTCAAGCCTCAAAATCGTCGCGAACAAACAAATTTTTGTTTGTTTGTTTGTCAGACAAGAGAATTTAATCTAGTATGATGTATAAACGCAGACGGCAACAAATACGAGATGTCAAGAGAAGTGACACGTAGACAGGTCGTTCAGCGTTCTTTGTCGACGTGGACACACGGCTCCTCCACGTGTACTTCATACAAAGCGGGTCCGAAAGAGCGATGATAATATACTCGCGCGCGTGAGCTTGATAAGACAGAAATCGAGCATTCAATGCAAGTGAACCTTTTTCGCCTTGCACGAAACATTTAACATAATAAACTCGTTTTTTTTTTTCCCTCCCTCTTCACGGCTTTGTTAATTGCTCACACGAAGCAGATAAATCGTGTCGAATTTTACGTACATTGGGATTATCTTCCGAGATTAATTTTTATAAATGAATTTGTGTATTTGTTCTTATCTTTCTAGATTTGGTCGGTTATACAGTTTTGTCCCGTTGTGTGATATATATGATCGCTTCGAATCGGTGATATTTGCTTCTTTTTTTTGCTCGGCCACAGATTAAATTCACCAATTACCTAAGTTTCGCTCACCTGAAGCTTAACGTGATTTTGTGTTGGCGAATGGTAAAACGGTGAAATGTCTGGGTTTGTGGGTGTTGTTGTTTCGGATCCATGGCTGCAGAGCCAGTTCACGCAAGTCGAACTTCGGACTCTCCGTTCCAAGGTTCTTTCTTCCATATATATACTCTTACAATGTATGCAATCTAGTTGATGGATGAAGAACGTTTGATTTTGTGGTGTAGTTTGTATCGTTGAAGAATCAGAGTGGAAGTATCACTTTAAAAGATCTGCCTCCTCTATTTTCAAAGCTGAAGGCACTTAGTGCAACATTTAAGGAGGAAGAAATCAGGGGAATATTGGGGAAATTGGGGTTTGATACAAGCAATGATGTGGGGTTTGAAGAGTTTCTCAAGGTATGTGAAGCTTCTACATTTCTTGATGAATACAGTTTTTGGATTTAACTATGAATATGATTTATATTTAATGTGGTTTTTGGATTGATCCTGATGTGCAGATATATCTCAACTTACTAAGTAAAGCAGCTGAGAAATCTGGTGGTCATTACAACTCATCCTCGTTTCTTAAAGCTAGTATAACCACACTTCTTCACACTATAAATCAGTCGGAGAAAGGTTCTTTTGTTCAGCATATCAACAGATATCTTGGGGATGACCCCTTTTTGAAGCAGTTCCTTCCTCTTGACCCAGATTCTAATGATTTGTATGAACTTGTCAAAGATGGCGTACTTCTATGGTAAGGTGCACATTCTTATGTTTACAGTCCATCTTGACACAAAATGCATCTGGATATCTTCCTTTGACTCGGTTCTTTCTCTTTTCTTTTCCCGTGCAGCAAGCTCATAAATGTAGCAGTTCCCGGGACTATAGATGAACGAGCGATCAACACGAAGAGGATACTTAACCCGTGGGAGAGAAATGAGAATCACACGCTTTGTCTAAACTCTGCCAAAGCTGTTGGATGCACTGTTGTTAATATTGGGACACAGGACCTGGCCGAAGGAAGGGTATGTTTCGTCTGCTTAGTATTCAGTGTTCAACATATATCAAGAAGTGTAGTTTACGTTTTTACTGACCTATTGGCTAATATGAATATGGAACATTCTGACCTGGAGGGTTTATGATGTCTTTCAGCCTCACCTGGTGCTTGGATTGATTTCACAACTCATAAAGGTCCGCACTCATCCACTTGTCGGCTCTGTGTATCTGAGTTTTCTTTTTGGGCTCGATTATTAACTAAATTATGTTGGTAACTGCAGATTCAACTGCTCGCTGATCTCAATTTAAAGAAGACGCCTCAGCTTGTTGAGTTGGTTGAGGACAACGAAGTAAATGAGCTACCAGTCACATTGGCACCCAAGTATATACGTCTTGTAGATAATAAGTGATAACAAGTTTCTCTCTGTTGCAGGATGTCGAGGAGTTGCTGAGATTACCTCCTGAGAAAGTCTTACTGAAATGGATGAACTTCCATCTTAAGAAAGGGGGTTACAAGAAAACTGTCTCAAACTTTTCTTCGGATTTGAAGGTATTTGCCTTCTCAAAGTATATCTTGGAGGAAACTTCTCTCTTTTGCTTATCCAAACTCTTAGCGGTTCTCGATTCAAGATTGTCATGAAGAAGCAACATCGGTTCTTGGTTAAGAGAAATAATGTGAACTATATAACTCATAAAAGAAACAGAAGTTTTATTCTTACTCAAGGTTTTGGTAGTTTCATGGATGCAATTTGTTGAACCTCATCAGTTTTTTTCTATGACAAAGCGTGTTGCTGGTAAATCTGCAGGATGCACAAGCCTATACCTACCTTCTCAATGTTCTCGCACCTGAACACTGTGACCCGGCTACAATAGATGCAAAGGATCCTCTTGAAAGGGCTGAGCTAGTTCTCAATCATGCAGAGAGAATGAACTGCAAGCGATACTTGACAGCAGAAGAGATCGTTGAAGGGTCTCCAACTCTGAATCTCGCATTTGTGGCACAAATATTCCATGAAAGGTTTGTATCGTGATACACTTTCATCTCTCAAAAAGTTCATGGATGATGGCTTGTTCTGTTTGATTAGGCTGGTGATGGTGTATTCAAATGACATCTCTTGTTGCAAGTTATTGTGGACTAACAAACTTTTGATTATTGTTATGGAAAAAGAATGGGGAAAATGGTTTTCATTCAGTGCTAATATCAATGACGCAAATGCTTCTTACCTGAAATCCCTTAACATGGAGATATTTCCACTAAAGATTTTGCCGTTTTGTTTTATATGCACTGCATTTTTACTCTAGCTGTCTGTACCTGTTGCAGGAATGGTCTAAGCACGGATGGTAAGTATTCATTTGCGGAGATGATGACCGAAGATGTACAGACTTGTAGAGATGAACGATGCTACCGGCTATGGATCAACAGCCTCGGGATTGACAGTTATGTCAATAATGTATTTGAAGATGTTAGAAATGGGTAAGTTTTATTTTTAGCTTATAGTAAAGCAACCAACTAGTAGAAGTTGTACCTGCAGTTGATGATATTGCATTTGGACAATACTGAAAACGCTCTTTTTCCTGAAGCCTTTTGTTGGTTCTATTCACTAATTTAATGCAGATGGATTCTGCTAGAAGTTCTTGACAAAGTCTCTCCCGGTTCAGTCAACTGGAAGCATGCTTCCAAACCACCTATTAAGATGCCATTTAGAAAAGTAGAGAACTGCAATCAAGTTGTAAAGATTGGGAAACAGCTGAATTTCTCACTCGTAAATGTTGCTGGAAATGACATAGTTCAAGGGAATAAGAAGCTCATTCTTGGTAATCATTACCTGAGAGCCAATGTTTCAGTTTTTTTTTTCTATAGCTTGATGCAAGAAGATGATCGCCTTACAAACTGGAGATATGGTTGTCTATATCAGGTCTTTTATGGCAGTTGATGAGATTCCATATGCTCCAACTTCTCAAGAGTCTCAGATCTCGGACACGAGGTAAAGAGATGTCTGATGCAGATATCCTCAGCTGGGGCAACAGGAAAGTAAGAACCATGGGGCGAAAATCACAGCTCGAGAGCTTCAAGGTTCCTTTATTTATAGTATTAACTTCAAAATCTTATCTTACTACTCTATAAAATATATGTTCACCATCACCTTCTAGTGAATCAAATTAAAATTCTCCAGGACAAGAGTCTATCGAGCGGATTGTTCTTCCTTGACCTTCTATGGGCGGTTGAGCCAAGAGTTGTAAACTGGAATCTTGTCACCAAGGGTGAAACAGGTTCAGCTCTCTTTACTAGAGTCTAGTTACTTTCTCAGTTTATCCGAATCAAGTTCAAGCTTATTTGGTTTTTAATCTTTTATGGTTGTTGAAACATACAGATGATGGGAAGAGGTTGAATGCTACGTACGTAGTTAGTGTCGCAAGAAAACTCGGATGTTCTGTTTTCTTGTTGCCTGAAGATATCGTGGAGGTAATAATGAATTCTCTGGTAATTACCCGAAACAGCATTTGCTGAGATGAGATGTGTTTGGGATGTTGTGACAGGTGAATCAGAAGATGATCCTAATCTTAACGGCAAGTATAATGTACTGGAGTCTTCAGAGACATTCATCAGATAGTTCGGATTCGTCGTCAACTCAGAGTACCACCACGACATGCACCAGCACAGACGCGTCCCCTGCTCCATCTGTCACTGGAGGGGACGAAGTTTCCTCATTGAGCGGTGAAGTCTCGAGCTTGGCCATCGATGAAAACGATGAAGATGCGGTTTCCGACATCACCACTGTCTCAGAGGAGACAGCCATCGAATAGAGAGAGCGTGTGAGAGAAAGATACGAATATATATTGCGAGAGCAAAGTAGCCTTTGTAGTATCACTTTCACTGTAATCTGTAGGTATGTATTTTGTATACATCTTCCCTTCATAAATAAAATAAAACATTTTGACCCAATAAAAATACGAGTCTCCAGCTTACTTAATTGGGAAATTGGGTTTACAAAAGGTTATTCATGTAAAAGTATGAGAAACATCGTGTTAAAAGACTTAAAACATGTGTAACCTAAAATCGATACGACGTCGTGGAGAGTTAAAACCGCTTGCGGTCAAACTCTCTATATGAGAGGGAGTCTCTCTATGCCTTAGCCTCTCAGACTTATCGGCCCTGCGGAAGCCAAGGACAGAACAACAAAACTTGCAGGAGATAGGAGAAGGAGACAGGGAGATAGGCTTTCGCTTCGTCAAAAAAATCTTCGTTTCTTGAATAAGGTGGATTTTCTCAAATCCAATTTCAACACAAAATAGGGTTTCACGTTCAAATATTGGGAATTTTTATTCTTCAACTACTTTTAGTTCTTGTCAAAATATCCATGTCCGCTGTAATAAATTATATATAGGTAAGTCTCTGTGTAGCCCAAGTTTTTGAGATGAGATATTTTTCATAGAAGGGACATAGAAGACGTAGGTAAGACTCTTGTAGAATTAGAAGGTACCTTGATACGTACGGTTGCGTAATGGAATAATGCATAGTGATGGATGAGCACTAAGATAAAAACTGTTTGCTTTGTCCCCTAGTGGTGATGATTTTCTTTATTTTAAACTTATGTAGTGAAAACTGTTGCCTTATTTGAAAACTCTGACACTTTCTTTTCTTTGTTTTTCTTGGATTTCATTCTTTTGCCTCTTGATCAGAAAGTTAAGTTTGGTCGGAGTACTTGTTAACATATTCTCATCGAGTATGGCTACTGGAGCGGTGCATGATGGATATAGTGCTGACGACGATGATAAGCCTTTAGTGTTCAAGAGAAGTGATAATGGAGATTCTGAGGATGTTATACCATTAAGTTCCATAATTTCCAGGAATTCCCCTTTGGATAGGCCAAGTAAAATCATAAAAGATGAGTCAGATGATGAAACTCCAATATCGTCAAGGTTTAAAAAGAAGCATGGTAATGGGATTTCAGGTAGCAAAGAAGACTCTACTGATGAAAAGAAACCTTTGGTTAATAAGTTGCAGAATGATTCCAAGGTATCAGGCAAGAGACCTCTGGAGGAGGGCAGTTCTGCAGATCAATCTTCCATGAAGAAGCCTAAGGTATCATTTTCATCTACGTCAGTTGCAATGAAACAATATTCTTTGAAAACCAATAAAAAAGGTGATAAGAGGAAGGCTGTAGTATCACCTAAACAACTATCTATCAAAGAAGATGAAACTGACGATGATGATGATGATGATGTTCCGATTTCCAAGAGAATCAAGTCAGATTCCTCCAACAATAAAACACCATCTGCAAAGCCTAAAGTAGTAAAACAGAGTTCTACTTCATCAGCTACGAAGTCCAAAGTGGCAAGAGCAGTTTCTCCTCGATCCAAGAAAAGGAACAAAAAGTCCAAGAAAGTGATGAAGGACTCAAAGTATGCTAAGACTTCAAAATCCTTACCTTGTGGCGATGGGAAAAAGAAATGGACTACATTGGTGCACAATGGTGTCACTTTTCCACCTCCATATAAACCTCATGGGACTAAGATTTTATATAAGGGGAAGCCAGTCAACTTATCTCCTGAGCAAGAAGAGGTCACCTCCTCCATCCATGCTCTCAGTATTTTTAGTCGATATCAAGAATGTTTTCTTCTTCTATTAGTCTTAAATATCTTCCAAGGGAGAGGCTTCGTTTATGCTGATGATTTGGTTCTTTTTACTTGTAGGTTGCAACAATGTTTGCTGTGATGAGAGAGACAGTCTTTTATAATAAACCTCAATTTAGAGAGAATTTCTGGAATGATTGGCGAAAACTACTTGGCAAGAATCATGTGATACAGAAGCTGGATGATTGTGACTTTACCCCTATATATGAGTGGCATTTGGAAGATAAGAAGGTAAAGTCAAAAAAGAATGTTGTTTTTCTTGCACCTTGTATTCTTAAGTCCCAATTTATATTGCTTTAGGATAACTTTCTTTGCAAGGATGATGATCTTAGTCTTGTTGCTTAGATGAATTCATTTATACTTTTCTAGGATTTCAGTTTATGACTGCATTGGTATAACAGCTATAGTTTCTTCCATTTGAAGTTTTCTCGAATTATAATTTCTTTAAAAATGTGCAGGAGAAAAAAGCTGCCAGAGAGAAAAAATTGAAACAGGGAGAGAAATATATGTGGGCTGTTGTGGACGGTGTCAAAGAGAAGGTAAGCTTCCCCAATCACATTTAAATGTTCTCGAGCTTACTTAATGTGATGGTTGTCTCTCTTTCAGGTTGGGAATTTCAGAGTTGAACCTCCTGCGCTATTTCGAGGTCGAGGAGTACATCCCAAGGTTATTACAGTTTTGCATATTTCATATTATCAACATGCATTTTTGCTTTCATAAACCAGTCTATGGCCTTCCTTTTCAGATGGGGAAACTGAAAAAGCGTATACATCCTTCTGACATCACTCTAAATATCGGGAAAGATGCTCCTATCCCTGAATGCCCCATCCCTGGTGAAAGGTCGGTCGTATTCTTCCATGGTTTTTTGGAAAGAATAGTAAGGCTATGTGAAAATGTGAAATGTTACAGTCTCGTGCTAACAATGATAGATGCTACTTAATTTGCAGATGGAAAGAAGTAAAGCATGATAACACAATAACCTGTCTAGCTTTCTGGAATGATCCTATAAACCCGAAACGGTTCAAGTATGTTTCTCTGTCAGCTAGCAGTTCTCAGAAAGGCCAAAGCGACAAGAAGAAGTACGAGAAAGCCAGGAACCTTAAGGTGATTAGCCAGCTTCCATTTTGAAGGAAGTTTGTGCTTTGTCTATCACATTTTCTTTTCTTAGCTATATATTTTTGTTTGGAGTGTTCAGGAACACATAGAAAGTATAAGAGCAATATACACCAAGAATTTTACTGCTAAGGATGTTTCAAAGCGACAGATAGCTGTGGCTACCTATCTCATTGATAAATTGGCACTTAGAGCTGGTAATGAGAAGGTAATATGAAACATCTTCCTTTTTTTATTCCTTAGTACAACTAATAATTAAGTTATACAGAAAGAAGTTCTCATCTTTTATGTGTTCTTGGTAGGATGATGATGAGGCAGCCACTGTTGGTTGCTGTACATTAAAAGTAGGAAATGTGGAGTGTATTCCTCCAAATAAGTTAAAGGTATCAATTGCATATATGAAGAGCATACTCGTTGAAGTAAATATTATGACATCTCTTCTTGATCTTGATAGACTTGTTATATAGTCTCACAAACTTTTCCTTTTTTTTTTGTTCCAATATGTGTTTAGTTTGACTTCCTTGGTAAAGATTCAATCCAATATGTGAATACTGTCGAGGTGGAACCTCTTGTTTACAAAGCCATTGGACAGTTCCGAGCTGGTGAGTTATGGACTTGACTTTCTTGTGTTAAACGGTTGATCGTTTCTCATGGTTTCACTAATTGGTTATTTTTAAAAGTCATTCAGGTAAATCCAATTCAGACGATCTTTTTGATGAGTTAGACACAAGCAAACTGAATGCTCACCTTAAGGAGCTTGTGCCTGGCCTCACAGCTAAAGTATTCCGTACTTACAATGCATCCATCACGCTGGATGTAATGGTATAGATCGTTGCAATTAAGATTAGATCTCCTATACTTCTAATATCATTCTCCTTAGTCTTGTGTTACAATTTTCACCACTCTGTTCTATTTGGATGCTGTGACAGTTGAGGCAAGAAACCAGAGATGGTGATGTTAACCAGAAAGTAGTAGTTTATCAGCAAGCAAACAAGGAGGTAAGGTTGTTCACTTTTGGTTGATTCTAGTTCGATCCGTGAAAGCAAAACATTGAGTGCATCTATTTCTGTTCATGAAACTCTCAGGTAGCCATAATTTGTAATCACCAGCGTACTGTTTCAAAGTCTCACGGTGCACAAATCGAGAAATTGGCTGGGAAAATAGAACAACTCAGGGTAAATATGCCTAAACATAAGATCTGATAGCCAAAATATGAAACTTAGGAAGAATATGTCTTGATTTTTATCATTTGATATATTGACACAGGAGGGTCTTAAAGAACTTAAAACCAATCTGGAGAGAGCTAAAAAGGGAGAATCTCCACTGGAAGATTCAGATGGAAAGAAAAAGAGAAACATGACTCCAGAAGCGTAAATATAAAACAAACCTTCCTCTTTCACTAACACAAAGACTTTAAACTTAGATTAAAGTGTGGTTCTGTTAAATGCAGGTGGGAGAAGAAGATAGCTCAACAGATGATGAAGACAGAGAAGATGGAACGAGACATGCAGACAAAGGAGGATTTGAAAACCGTGGCGCTGGGCACCTCTAAGATCAATTACATGGATCCTAGGATCACGGTCGCGTGGTGCAAACGCCATGAAGTACCCATTGAAAAGGTAAAACAAAACTTAAGAATTGATCTACTTGTTGGAAAACAAGAAACAGAGAGTCCTCTTTATTATAAAGTTTTAATGGCTCGTTGGTTATATATAGATATTCAACAAGTCTCTTCTGGAGAAATTTGCTTGGGCAATGGACGTGGAACCTCACTTCACATTCTAATTTGCAGCAGCTGAGAGTACAGAGCAAGCAGGCTACACACTATACGAATTCATATGATATATTAATTTATTTATTATTTTTGTCAACCATATATATTTAAGAATTTATGTATTACTAGGAATGTTAACATATTTGAATTTAAATCATTAAATCGCCTTTTCCTTCAACGGATTAAATCGTTTCGATGTATTCTGCTTCAATTTTGTAAAAGCTAGTCACCTTTTCGAAGAAATGAAATTATTAACATGATTTTTATTAAAATGAAATCACGATTTTTAACAAAAAAAATTATTAATCATGTAAAGGCAATCACCAAACACAAATCAAAGTTTTCATTCCATTTTGTCTTTATATTTTTCACAAATATTTTATATAAAAAAATGGAATATTGAGGTTTTAACAGAATTGACATGAAGAAAGTGTCCGAATTGGATGATTGATATTAAATTGAAAAACCAAATTTGCCCCTCAGAAAATCTGGGCCTTGACACAGATCACTGCGCACGAATACGATCCTCCATCATCGAATCGACGAGCTTCATTCCAATCTGTGAGATCTCTGCATACCTTCTTCTCTCTTTTCAATCGGATCGTATTGGTTTTGTAACATATAATTACGTCGCAGGAGATATCTCATTGGGATCAGGAGCGACCAGACATGGCTTTTCTTGTAACATCCCTAATATTCGCTGTGGTCGGCATCATTGCTTCAATATGCACTCGAATCTGCTTCAACCAAGGCCCTTCCACCAATCTGTATGTTTTATTTCGTAGTTTCAAAGTAATCATTATATGTTTGATCGATTGCTTCATCAAGGTTAATGTGCGCAGTTTTGGTTCCTGTGTTAATTGGTGCCAATTTCTTCAATTTCCCGTGTTAATTGAGTATCTCGAATCACTATTTATCTCTTTGCGCTAAAAGTTGATAATTGGTAGACGAATTATAAACTATCTTCTTCATTGACTTTTGGGGAATCTCCATTCTTTTTTTGAATGTGTTCCTTGCTGTGATTAGTTTCTTCAATGTAAAACAAGACAAGTTTTGTCATAATTCTAACAAACTGGTTTATGTTTTTGCCTACTTCTTTGCTTGGATACACAAATTTAATAACCATTCTTTGTTGGAGTAAATATTGTTTTTTTTTTCCCAATGAAACAGGCTACACCTGACATTGGTCATTACGGCGACTGTATGCTGCTGGATGATGTAAGTTTATGTTTGATGCACTATTTTTCCTTTGCTTGCTAGCCACTGGTTCGCATTTCACAGCCATGGTTCATCTTTTGTTTTCTATCCGACCAACTATTTGTTTCGCTTTTTTCTCATCTTTATCAAACCCTCTATTGTTTGAGTCTTTCCTCACCTCGATCAACATTAACCATCAAGAGAGAGATCCTTCTAGGCTTTACTGCTTCCAATTTTCTTGTGGATACAACAGTGTTATATCTCAACAGTCTAGGTGGAGATCAGTCATTTATCTGTTTAACTTATATGAAGTCGATGAATTAGCATCCATGTAAGAGATTCCACAATATGAACACTATTAGTGTCTCTCCAATCACCAAACTTTTCCTTTGTGTTTGTGATCCCTATGGCTCTTTGTCACAGTTTTTTTTGTGCTAGTCATTGCGCAAATGTCCTTTAATACGATTGATTCATTATCTTACATCATTGCATGGCTTTTGTTTCTTCATTTTGGCAGGTGGGCAATTGTATACCTTGCGCAGATGAAGCCTCTCATTGTCCCTATCCTAAGCGAGGTAGAGTAGAAACCGTCTACTCATACAAGAATCCATGTCCTCGAATTAGGAAACCAATGCACAAATTTGAGTAAGAACCCAGCTGCTCTTTCTGTATCTTCTTCAAACATATCGGTTTTCCCTTTTGTAATTCTTATCGCGGTCTGGAACAACAAAACATTTCCCCTCTTTACTGTTGAATCTTTTGTCTCTCATTCAATCCTGTAACAAGTCTTCATATACTCGAAGACCTATACCAGAGAGTGTATTGTCGATGAAATAAATCTTTGGAAGAATACTCCCATTTCCCATATTCATCTTCTACCTAGGAATTTGGGATTTCCTTAATGTTCTTGGTAAGTTCCTAATCAAACGCCAAGTATGAACTGATTCGACCTGACAGTTGCTACAAAATTGCCCTGACATCAAATTGTCCTGACGGTTCACGGGGAATTCTATTGAAATAATATTTTGAGCTCCAAAAATGTTTGAGGTCTTATCTCCTAAGAAAATACAAACTTGAATTATGACAAATTCACTCTTTTAACTACCATTACACAAAAACACTTCTTTTTTACTACTACCATTACACCAAAACTGGAAACAACAAAATATTTTTTAGACAACCCCAGTTCAACTAGTCTTTGTGGCCTAAGTAGATCTCGCCTGAAACAATTGTAGTGTAGAGTTCTTCTGCACTGCGACCTAGACACTGAAAAATTGTAATTCTATTCCTCTTCAAGGGGGTTGAATCGATGCTAACTTTACTTTGGGAGTAGGGTTTTCGAAGTTTTGCCCGTTATAGGAAGTAATCAGGGGCGGGTTTTCTGGCGGGTGGCCCTCTCGAATCCTGCATTGAGAGTATTTCAGTCTACTGAACTGCTCATTGGGAATCAGAGTGGGAAGTAACATATTACTAATAGGGTCATACCTGCTGGGCTGCCTCGAACACACGGAATTCTTTGTTTAGATTCTCGTCAAGCTCTAGAATCGAAGCCACATTACCGCATCTGGAATAATTAAAATAGGAGTAAATGCAAAAATCAAGCTAAAAGGAAAGAAGATACTTAGACTGAAACAGACAATTCTGAGAATCTTATTTACCTATAACAGTAATTCGGTGCTGACCACACTGTCACAATCTGGCTATCGAACATCCATTTGTAACCCTCCATAACTAGTTGATGGGCTCGGGCTATGTAGTCTATGCTGTTTGTTTGGTTAAAAGACGTAACAACACTGCCACCAAAGAGGAATCCAGCACCACGGGGGCTCAATCCCCAGCCATCAACAATATCTTCAGGATCAGACCATAGGAGGTCACACATGGCACCATCATGTGGTACTTCTTGCTTACGGTCAATCGTCCTGATCTGCCATAAATGTAAGGGTTTGTCAGTCAAGTCATTCTAGTTGGGAACTTCTAATTATATCAGTGGAGAGAGCTTTCATATCAACCTGATCAAGAGTCATAATAGCTGGAGAAAGACCGCCATGAACACAGAATATCTTGTTCTCCACAACAGCTGAAAGACTTTTGTACACAAAAAAAAAAGACGGTAAGAGTCACAACATTCCCAAGTAAGAGAACCCAAAAACTCAACACAAAGAAAATGGAATGGGTGCTGTGAGTACCTCATGTAGTCAAAAATGTCAGTGCAGTACCTCCAGACATTTACAGAGCCATACTTTCGCAAACACTCATCATAAAATCCATAAACCTACTAAAAGCAGACTGTGTGAATAGTCGAAATATATATACACAAAATCGAAATTTTCAATGAGACTGCAATCACCTGTGTGATTTGCCTGCTTTCATGGTTTCCTCTGATGAGAGTTATACGGTCTGGATATCTAACCTGAGAATATCAAAGCAACCCACTTAAGTGATTCTAAAACCCATTTAGCAAAAGAGATTATGAAAAGAAACATAAACCAAGAACAATGTAAAACACCGTCCAAGTGTTACCTTGAGTGCGAGTAGAAGTAAAAATGTCTCAACAGAGTAATATCCACGATCAACAAAATCTCCCATAAACAAATAGTTGGTATTAGGGCAATCACCCCCAACTTTGAAAAGCTCCATCATGTCATAGAACTGCCCATGGATGTCACCACATAACTATTCCAGAGGAAAGAAAAACAAAATTCCAAAGATTAGCAAAATTCTTGCAAATCATAAGAACATCAATGGTATCTACTGTCACTTCTCAACGCTGAAACTTCACTGCCCTTAAATCCTTGGACTTGTAACAATGGGAAACAACAAAAACAAGTCGTTCACTAGATCCTACGAATGATTAACATTTGATCTAACAAAACGAACCAAAACTCGAACCAAATTTCAAAAGACCCGAAATCCCCGTGCCATATTTCTTCAGATTTCTTGATTAATAAGCTCCTAATTCTACTATCAAGATAAAAGAAACCCAATTCTTTCTAGATAACTTGAGATGAATTCCGAATTCCGAATCCCGGATCGAGAAGTAGGGTAAAGCAAGAACTTACAGTGACAGGAGCATCGACTCTTTGAACATTACTCTCTTCAACGAGGATTTCCATGGCTTTGAGGCAAAGAGACTTCACCTCCGATTCACTCAATGGTTCGCACCGCTTCAGCTGCTCAATCTGCCGATCTAGGTCTGACATTTTAATCCCGAGCTCCTCTACTCTTCTTCCTCTTTCTATTACTCTTCAACCAAAGATTCCGGCAACGATCCAGAAGAAATCAACGAATCCCTCGCAAAGAAAAATCTGCAGAATTCGCTACTCGAATGTTGTTAGTTCGTCTTCTTCCCCAGGAGAGAGGCTTCACTCATCTCCGCAGGTGTATTTTATTTTTCCCCCAGGTTTCTCTTTCCCTCCCTAATGTTTTAGATTATATTCAAAATTGCCCCACTTCTTTTCTGGAATTGTACATTCGACCTGAATCTGTTAAGATCACATTGTAAACCAACTTCCCTATTTATAAGGCCCAGAATGTGATTATAAGGCTCGGCCAGTGTAGAATAAAGCCACTTTCTGAATACTCCACGCGCATCTGTAGCGAGTAAGTCCCACGCACGCCACATCAATGTATAGAAGTCCAATTTGATCGAACTCTGTTGATCGGCGACGATGGAGAGAAATGTCGAGAAGATGCTGAACAGAGTTTCTGTAATGTTCTTAATAATCGGAACAGTGATAATGGTGATTATGATTCTCCAGACTCCGAAAACTTGTATTTCACCGGAAGCTCCATCGAAACCTCATACACATTTCCCGAGATCCACCTGTGATTCATCGCCTCGCCAGCATCTTCCTCTTCCCAAGAAGAACTCTCGCATTTGGTCCTCTAGAGCTTGGAAATCGCGTCTCTCCTCATTCTCCTCCTACTTCCTCCGATTTCGCGATCTGGGATACCTCCAAAATCACACCAAAGCTCTTTGCCTCTCCGCCGGCGCAGGCCACGCTCCGATGGCTCTTTCTCAGATCGGATTAGCTGATGTCACCGCCGTTGAATTGGTCGATTCGATTCCTCTTGTTAAAAGAGCTGATCCTCATAACCTTCCCTATTTCGACGATGTCTTCGATTTTGCATTCACTGCACATCTCGCTGAAGCTCTGTTTCCGTGGCGTTTCGTGGAGGAGATGGAGAGGACAGTGCGACGCGGCGGATTTTGTGTTGTTTCGATTGATGAATGCGGCGGAGACGATGTTAGGGACATTGCTAGGCTTTTCCATAACTCGAAGGTCGTTGATGTTGCAAATGTAACTCTAGAAGGATCCAAAAGGACTAGTATACTATTGAAAGTTCAAGACTCTCCGAAATGAGATGTTGATTCGTAGGAATTTTCTGGATTATCAGAGGCTGCTTCAACGTTCTTCTTGTTTATGATTGTTATGGAGCTACAATTCTCAACTATGTAGCTTCTCTTCTATGTAAAGTTTGAGTTCATGAGATTTGTATCTGTTGGGGTTTTGCTTCCATATTAGTTAAACTTGAATGAATACCTTTGACGATATATGTCTTTGTGCAGGAGACACGATAATTGTTTTGAATGCTAGAGCAACGTTGATGGAAGCTGCAACGTTTGTTGCGAATTTAAGATCCTCAACAAAAGCTTTCTAATGGTGAATTGTCTTCTCTCTGAAGTTGGGCTCTGATCTCAGAATTTCTTAAGATCCTCAACAAAAGCTTTCTAAAGGTGAATTGTCTTCTCTCTGAAGCTGGGCTCTGATCTCAGAATTTCTTAAGATCCTTGGTCGCTTTTGAAACAAGTAAAGAATTTTTAAGAACTATTGAAGAGTTTAGTGGGATTACACGCATCTGAGATTCTCTATTTTCTTAAAGGGATTACGTTCTTTCCAGGTGAGGTTCTTGCTTCAATCTGTTTAGAGCTCAAATGTACTAATATTGTGAGTTAAGCTAACGATCACGGTCATTAGTCATCTTGTATTCTGGAAAAGAAAATTAATTCTCATTGGTGAATAAAATGTACAAGCAGAGTTCTTTTTGTTTAAGGCTCTTATACAGTATACTAAATATTATGTTGAATAAACACTATTAATTTTATGTAAACCAACTAAATAAATCGTATAACCTTAATGAAAATTTTACAACATATGATAAAGTAACACTGTAAAAAGGTTGGTACAAACAGAGACTAACGCAACAAAAAAACACACATCATAAGCTTTAGAGCTGCAACAGAACCAACATACACATCTCTTAGACCAAAGTCCATACTGCTACTTGACCCTTCATTTTAGCGTATATGCACATTGATCGATTATTAGCCTAAAGCGGCTCGATCAATTAATTAACATCAAGGATACTTTTAGTAGTAGGCTGTCTTATCTTCACTAATACCGGCGTATATCTTGGCACAGTACTCGAACAGGCTGCCATCAAAACACCGCCTAATCGCTTCTTTTGACAGAAACCCTTCTTCATCTCTCGCTAGCAAGTACAACAATCCCCACTCTAATTTGCCTGCGAACCTAATACATGAAACATAAGAATTGCAACTCTACATTAATTAATACTTTACTCTAATACAACAATTCATTCAATAAACTAGTTAATGGGTAAGAAAAGTAAGGCTTATACCATCCGAAAATGTCCCAAGCGTCACGGTTTCCTTCTGTCATGTCCCATAGTTCTCCAAGGCTCAACTTGTCTGGCAAGGTTTTCGCATATTTGCTAAATATCAACTCAAGATTCACCGGCATAAACCTGAAAAGGCAAACAGACTTTAAACCATATATATGCAGATTATATTTTCTATTAATTAACCAACAAGTTTCAATATAGTGGTCACGCACCTCCCTTCATTGTCATATGTTTTTGAGTCGCTTCCATGCTTGGACTTGTGTATATTGTGTATGTATATAGGGAAGAACGGTGAAGGTAACCACCCCTGCGTTTTCAAGACGAACACTAACGATATAAACACCGATGATTATAGGCTGATCCATCTCAATAACTTATGTGATATGTGTCAGCAGAGGACGAGAGCTGTTACCGGAAGAGTAGCATAGCTTAGGGCCAGGTTGATAACAGCAGCTATTATAAGCGACCAAAAAATATAAAAACAAAAAATTTATAACCCAAAATCACAGCTCGGAATCAAAAATTTCATGAGAAAGATGAAACTGAAATATCTAATATAACCTATATGTAAAGACATATATATACCAGAGTAGGTCTCCCAAGGGTAGATGATGCCGTTATCATCTA
>CM051388.1:5749530-5799530 GCA_028015245.1 Cardamine occulta | reverse complement strand
TATCGAAGAAGGAGACATGTTGCTGAAGAACACTAAGTCCGTAATTCTTGTGGCCTGGGGTTCCGTAAGGATGTTCTCTGTCTGGTGCTTGCAATGCTCTTGGCATATCTATGCATATCATATATATACATAATTCATTTACTTATACACACATCATATTTCAATCTGTATATCTAGGAAACAATATTCACATATCTACAGAGATCAAAATCATAATATTTCAACTGACAGCTATCTATAACATACATATATAGACACACATGAATGTATATTCATTCAATGTGAGACAATGGTCTCTCCTCAAAATTCTCAAGGTTGATAAGTCCTTATATCCGAAAGAGTTTCTTTAGTTCAACCATATATAAAATATCTACGTGTATGTATCATTAGAAATAGAAATGGAAGGAGACAGAGAGGAGAATGTTACAAGGTTTAGGAAGTCTATCATCCAAGTCAACACGAGCACGGCGATGGTAGGTGACCGGCGCGTAGGGAGCCACCGTAGCCATTGCGTCTCTCTCCATCATCTCCGTCTTCGTACCCATCTCTGATCTCTCTGTTTCTCTGCTAGACTGATGCAATGTGTGCGTGTGTGTGTGTTTTAGAGTAAAGCAACTCTTTTGAGCTAATAATAATAAGAATTGATTGATGTGCGTGGCGAACATGCACGCGCCGATGAATGCAGCGATTGACATCTCTTTCCTTGTCTTTGATGCGCCTCTCTTCTCTCTTCATCTTTCTTACACTTGACATGACTCTGTAGACACGTTTGCTTCCATGCTTCATCACTCTTTTTTCTTGTCGTAAACCATGTAAAGAAACGGGCCTTTATTTATGGGCTTCTATTTACGCCCAACTTCGAGTACTAACACCACCCGCTATTTGGGCCCGTGTTCCACACCCGATCTCTATGAGGGAAAAATTATCAAATCGATCTCTCATCACTGGGAACTCCATTGGCGATGGAAATATAAACAAACATGAAAACAAATCATTTCTTTTAACGATGGAAATATAAACACACCCATATCTTGATTTTGAATACGGTTCCTTATTTTCTAGTAACTGTGATATATATTTCCTGTACACGAAGTTGCAAAAAAACCATTAGTTTATAGTATTAAAAAAACTACACAATATATTTGTACACGGTCTTGAGCCCGAAAAGTTAACAACCAAACCCGTGATGTGATTGTGGGCATACACACATCAAAACCAAGTTTCATAAGTTAAACATGAGATTCAGTGACCGGCAGATGGATTCGTTAGCAATTCGAGTGACTTCCTCAGATGTTCTACAGCAGTGGAGACCTCATCGAAAGCCAAAGCTCCCACAGCGAATCTAGCAGCCTTGTGCGCCTCTGCAACCTTCTCAGGCCCTGGCTGGTAGCTGCTGTCATAATGGTACTTCTGAGCTGGACTCGGTGTAGGATCTAGCACGGGAGCAATATTGGTACGCCCATTTGATGATGAATAAGGAGGTGTTGGAGCGGAGGCGAAGCTTGTGGAAGGAGCAGGTGCGGAATGTGGGGAAGAATAGTAAAGATCAGGGTTTTGGTAGTGAGAAGGGTATTGGGAAGGAGTGGATGGGAGGCTGCTCTCACTAAAGCTAGGATACGATTGGAAATTAGGGAGAGAATTTAGAGAAGGCTCATGAGATGGGTAGTTTTGTGGTGGCGGCATGTGTTGTGGCAGGTCTTGGTGGTATGGTTGATGGCTGTAAGGATGCGGGTAAGGGGAATCTGATGGTCCCATGGGAGGAGGAAGGAGATCGTTGGAAGAGTAAGAAGACGGCGGTAGAGGCGGGACATCTGTGGGATAATCGTTGTTCGGATTGTCATGAAACCTGGGAGGTAGAGGGTGTTGTGGTACTTCTGGGAAGTGATGGTGGCTAGAGTCATCATTCGAGTCATGGGATGGATGATCAGGCTCTGTTCTATGATGACTTGTTATGTTGGTATCACTTGGACCAATATCCTGTAGATGAGTAAGATGCACAAAGCCACAAACGGTGAATCAATTAAGTTGATGCAGATGTTCATATCTTAGAAGTTGTCTAAAGAAAGCAAAAACCTAGAAGTATACAGGTGGGTATGGATTTGTGTGTCACTATCTAGATGATTTTGATCAGCGTGAAGCCAATTTTATAAATATTTATACCCTTCTTTAACACACTCTTTGATATTATTAGACAGAATATACACTAGACCTATATATATTTCCAAAATACAATAGCCAAGTAGAGAAACTTACATGGGAGCCACTAGGGCCGCTTGATGGGATGGATAAATCATTGTCATCATCAACAGGATCACCTGGAGTGGGCTTCCTTCCTTCTTTAATGGCTTTCCTTATGTCAGCAGCCTTCCATATAGCATACTTCTGTTTCTGCTCTATC
The DNA here is from genome assembly GCA_028015245.1 of Cardamine occulta. Classification (NCBI taxonomy): domain Eukaryota; kingdom Viridiplantae; phylum Streptophyta; class Magnoliopsida; order Brassicales; family Brassicaceae; genus Cardamine; species Cardamine occulta. Next base: position 5,797,132 of record CM051388.1, on the reverse strand, counting down.
TGTCAACGGGAGCCATTGCATATACACATAATCAATCACCTAACACAGCTGGCTCTTAGTCTAAGATTCCAAAGATGTTCATCAACGCCGAAATCTCTTTCTAAGGTGCTCAGTTTGAAATGTAAAGTGAATGGAAAAGGTGAAACTCACATCAGGAGGAACCGGCCCAAATTGGCTCAGAATTTCAAAGAAAATGCTCGCAGCATAAAAGGTTTTGGCAGTGCTCCTGCCATAAACAACAAAATTAGTTCTGATAATCTACCAAAAGCTTCAGTAAATGAGTCACATAAACGCAGGTGTTAACACTTCTAAATTAATGGTCAACCATGCATAGCAGCACATAAAGGCTTGGCATACAAGGATTTTGTAAAAGAAGAATGGTCAGAGGACAACAGGTCGAAATAAGACTTGGATGCATCCAACTAATTCCTTCCCAGTTACCTTACATTCTATATAGATATAACTATCACGTCGAAAGTCATCATTACACGATGTCATAGAAAGGTATCACCTAAGAACATGTCTGCCCACCTGCATGCGTATTGTAAATTATGCACTTCTGAAACAGTATAATCCCTACCAATTAAGCTAGAACTGATGGTGGCCCTCACAGCCAGTACCAGAAACTTACTGTTTTCAAATGCAAATTCAGAATAACCAAACATAAGACAAAAACAAATTATTCTTACAAATCTGCTCTTCCTGCACGATCCTGTTTGTCCGCCTTTGCAAAGACATTTAGTGCAAAACCCTCCACATGCATATTGTCATCTGGGGACAGATTCAATGATTTCTTATCCTGGAGTTACCCAAAAAAAAACCACCATAAGAAACTGGAACTAGTCAAGATATTTCCTAATGAAATCTGTCACAATATGATCATAGATGTTACATATGGATAGAAAAAATATGACAAGGTGGAATCATGGCCGATGATAAATTCAAGAGTTGAACTATAGAAAAACTAGAATTGCAATGTATAAGTTTTCTTATTTTAGGTAAGTTTTCCCAATCACAAGAACCAACCTAAGCTAAGTATAGATTTAAGCTTCCTTACCAAACAGAAACAGAAATACACTCTCCAGCCATATAATAATCAAAGCCAAACAGACCACGAGAATTACTAAGATTCAGTCAATTTAACCCTAACCTACGAAAATCAAGCCAGATGATTTAAATCAGACAAACTCACAATTAAAAAGATCAAGGTAATACCTTTTCCAGTTGATTAATGAGAGACATGAGAATCGAATTGGTGGTCTTAGTTCTCTCGCCCTGCGGAATCTTCAATCCTCGTTCCATGGCGTATAGCCGACCTATTCAATAACCAGCACAGCGATCAATTCCAATTAAGCATATACTACCACAGAAAGCTCATAAATCCATGTATACTCAATCGCAGGACGCGATCATATTGTTTCACCCCAAAAAAATACAAAATCATCCTTGGAAGAGAGAGAGAAGAAAACGCAACGCACAGTAATAAGCAACAAGTGGTTCATGCTTCTGCAGCTCGTCGGCGCGTTGCAGGTAAGGCAGAAGAGTCTTCGCTGGTTCGTTTGGGTTCGACATGGATTGATTCTCTCTTCTCGACCTTCCTAGCTTTTCTCCGATGGTTAAAAAACAGCTGATGAGCTGAGCAAACTTTCCTAATATTAATATTTGACGCGCTTCTGATTGCAAAGTACAAAACGACGTCCTAATCTTTCTTGGAAACCCCTCGAAGTTTTATAATTCTTACATTTCTCCACAACCTTTTAAAATTATTAATAAAGAGCAGTAAAAGATCTTTTATTATATTACGATTTTACCCGGATATGATTATATCTCCAATTGGAACCCACACTTTCCTTCACTAAACCGTTGCTTCAGTTAACATTAGTCAGACTCATGCTCCCACAGGTTAGCTACGCCATTTTCTGGAAAAATATAAGTCAATGATACAGAGACATAAACATCTAAGTAGCATTCCACTCTCAACGTCTTGTCTTGTCTTGTTTCTTCTAAGTGTTTGTTTCGTAAACATCACTCATTCCCTAATAGCAACTAACAAAAGTGTATGTAAGCATTTCAATTTTAAACTCTCTTCTTTTTTTTTTTTTGGTCAAATTCAATTTTAAACTCTCTTCTTCGAAATTGTCATGGTGAAGTCATAACTGGGTCAGCAGTAGGGATTGGAGATGCATCATCTTCTTTCGAGACAGCTACAAGATTCGTAGGCGAATACAGCTTGTTGAGACTGTCTCTCTTGGACTTGCTTCCGTTCTGGCTTGAGTTCATAGATAAACGCCTAATAGGAGATTCGTTGAGTCCACCTCCATTGGCTCGTGTTCCCACCGGTTTCTTGGAACTGACGGGTCTTGCGGGGCTTGGTTTAGAGCCAAAGGCGGAGTCTTGATCTGTGTGTGGCTGTTCTTGCTGCTTCTTCTGTTCCTAACAATGAAAAGGCAATATTAGCAATAAAAAGTTAGATTTCACAATCAGATTATCACAGTACAAAAAAACTTACTTTCAGCCTCCGTTTCTCATCTTCTCGTTCTTGCCTTAGCATAGTGTATTCATCTAGCATGGCCAGCAGAGGAACGCCATCGTACTCAAAGGACATACCGTAATCCTCTTCCCATGCCCGGGTTTTAGCAACCAATGTGTCAACCATTGCTTGCACAAACAAAATATGATATATCTATCAGTCTCAGTATAGTTCAATGTGTATAGATAAGAGAGAATCTTGAAAGTTACCGGTAATCTTGCTGACCAGAATCCAGGCTTTCTCAACTCTCTTGAGATTCAAATGTGCGCCTCGGCTTGCACTATACCTGTTCTGATCCTGTTTTTCAAGAACAAAATCCAAAATAATCATCACACTGAAACAAAATGTTTTATAAGAAATGTGTTTATTAACATTGCAAATTTTAGCATACTCGATTGTAGTCTTCGAGCCAGCTCTCGTCCTCACAAGCTGACATCCATTTTTCGACTCGGTCCAATATTTCTTTTCTACTAAAGGCTTCTTCCTTGGCCTTTGCAATCTGGCCATCCATGTCAGCCAGTAGCTCAGTAGGCTCAGTGTTTCCAGCATCAATCAATGACATGATCCTCTCGCGAACAACCTCTGGTTTTACTTCTATGTGAGCGCGAGCATATATCTCCTCAAGCTCAGATTGCTTCTTGAATGCAATTTCCTTCATTCTGCTAGATTTCAGTTGGTCAAGCCTATCCACTTCCACCTCAGCCTTCAAAAGTTCACATGAGTTTTTCAAAAGCAGTAACATTTTCATATGCATTGATCAATATTTTATAAATTTACATTACCTGCTCGATCAGATCAAGTGCAAGAGCACCATAAGCAGTCACTTCATGAACTGAAGCTGAAATGTTACAGGTAACATGGTCAAAAAGCTCTCTTTCTTCATCAGGAGTATCCATCAGATTCCACAGATCAGTTAGCTGTGTAGCTAGCTCTTGAAGCTGCAATACAGACAAACACTCATTATTGAAATCCACAAACAGCAGTGGCTCCGTAAAAAGTGTTTCAAAACATTCGGCACAAAGTATCATACTTTAAAGCTCTCGACCAATTAAATATTCAACAGTAGCAAACTAATAAAAAAGGACTTCAACATATGTCCAGCCTAGATTGACCTAGCTCATGGCAGAGATCTGAAAGACCATGATTTTGACTAACCTTTTTAAGTCTTTGCATCTTATCCTCTTTAAGAGTCAAGACAGTCTTAGCCAACCTTGCAAGTGTCTCGTTGCTAATGCTCTTGGTTTGAATACCATTTGCCTCATCTAAGCTCGGATGAACTTGAGTAACAGTGCTTAAGAAATCTAAACCAAGGACGGCACATAGATCATGTACTGTGCTCACAAACTCGAGCACCTTTGTAACCTATCACTCTGCCCAAACACAAAGCAACATTAGTTTCTGCTCTGAAGGCCAACATAGACCACACATCCCCATATCCCAACGAATTATTTACCTTCTCTTTCTGAAGCTCTTGGAGTTTGCTCTGGAAGTCATCTAATCTCTTCAAGGACAAGTCAGACACGTCAACCACATGAGGCCCATTGTTCAAACCGCCAGCGATCTCTTTACATATCTTCTGAATCTGTGATTGTACATCAGAAAACGCTCGAACCCTTTCTTCTTTCTGTTGCCAAAGTTGTTCAAGCGCAGGTGCTATTGCAGAAAGTTGTTCTTTGATTGTTCCTGAAGTCTTATCTGGCTGCAATTGAAACAAAGACACTGAATCACACTATAACCATCTCATCTCATCTCATTCAACTTCTAGACGTGAGATTACTTACGATGTCGATATAGCTTTTTTCCCCGAGAGCAGTTGTGAGATTGGAAAGCTCAACAGTGGCATCCGACAAAGTCTGAAGAAGCTCAGCGCGAGATTTTGCAGCCTGCTCAACCTTCTTTTTTGTAAACATTCAGACATTCTTCCTCTATCTGAAGAAGCAGTTTGTCTCGTTCCTCATCACTCTCACCCACTTCATCCCAGATTTCCTATAAAATGTTTGTCCAATGAGTTCGTGGAACTATAGTTTAAAGGATAAGTGTGTGTTACGAAATTTTACCTGCAGCTTCTGTAGTAAGGTGCCACAAGTGATTTCTCCAATAAGAGGATTTTCTGCTTCTGTCACTGCCATTCTTGTGAAATCGTTTCTTTCCTGCAGAAAGAGAAACACAAAACAGTTTTTGACTGAACTAAGACTACAGTAAAAGAGACCAAAGTTGAAATCTTTGTCGACACTAAACACCCAATCTCTCTCGTCAAACATGAGATATTCAAAGCTTAACTCCACAAAAGAAAAAAAAAAACTATTGAATCAGAAATAAAATCTTCAAGTTCTGAAGCTCAAAACCCAAAAAGAAAACACGTTGAAGGTAAAACAAGAGTAAGCACAAGCATAGCTAGCAAAGACATGGAGATCTCAGTCTCTGTCTCAGATAAGAACAAGTAACTTTACAAAAATCTATCACCATTGGTGATAAAATCATAGCAAGAACTCAATAGTTAAGAGTGCTGAGATGAATCGAATTCAACAGAAGAAGATGGCTTTCTTTACCCGAAATTGGATACTGGATCCTAGGGTTTATCTGGGTTTTTCTTCTTCTCTTTTAGATCTGAAGCTCGCTAATGAATAGTCACTATGAAAGTGAGAGAGAAAGAGAACATGGGAAACAGAGAACTATGGTTATGGAGGTTGGAAAATGGGAAAAATGGGACCCACTTTACGGAACTCAATAATTAATCAGCAAAAAAACAACAACAAAAAGACCCTCTATCTTCGCCATTATTTACTGATCTGACCACTGGTCGCAGAGCTCATTGACTCATGTTCTTCGGCAGAATAAAACTGAGATAGTTTAAGGCCTTTATGGGCTTCAAATTCTGGTCCAGCCCAAACAGTATTAAAAACACGTGTCATTCATTCCGGGTTTAAACGTGAGCAGCGACATGAATAGTTTATTTGTTTCTGTCTTCTGACTGATTCGGCAAAGTGATGAAACCTCACCGCTAAGTGCTCATCCACCACCTTCCTTCCTCATCTTCGTCCCTCACCTTTGAGATTCTTCACATTTTCCTCTAATTAGGGTTTCGATTATCAGTCACCATCATCCCGCCACGTTTCGATAATCCAGAAGCCTGATTTCTTGTAAGTTCTCTTTTATCTGATTCTCTTGATCTGATTTGTTTCCAACCGATTTTTTGGCTTTGTTTATTTAAAAAAAAAAACTAATCCTTTGAATATGATCATCTCGTTGTGCTTTGATAAATCATTTAGATTTTTAAGCTTGTATATTCAATCTAAATACTCTGTTATGCGTGTCACCCAAGTAATCTCTTTAAAATGTGTGTTAACTGTTAATTGTAAGCTCTAGTTGTGTTGACATTTTAAAATTGTAGATCAAAGCTACATTAAAAGGATTAATCTTTTTCATTTTTTTTTTCTCAGAACGATCAAAAACCCAGATCATCATGATTCACTGAGTTTGAAGAATCTAATACAGGAAGTGAACATTAAAAGAAAAAGCATTTCGTAGAGATTTTGATGACAATGGAGAAAGATCTAAATCCGAATTCTCCACGAATTAGAAAGCTAAGGGAAAATAGTTATCCTAATACACCAACGTCTCGAATGAGTAATAATAACCAAAGAGATAACCATTATCACAACATCCCCAATTCACCAAGGGATTACAATTATACTCCTAGCTCTCCAACAGCCCGCTTTCGCCACCGCAGGCGATCAAACGAGGTCTATATACATTTTCATACACTCTTTTCGGTTGAATTTTGTTAAGGTTCTTGCAACTCATTTGGTTGTCTTTTTATTATTCAGATTCCAAATGGAGAAGTAGCAATCTGAGCAAAGTAAGCAATCTGTTACTTGGTGATAAGAACAAGTACAAATCAATGTGGATAAGGACATGCTCATCTCTCTGGATGCTTGGTGGTGTTTTGTTTATAATCTACATGGGTCATCTCTCCATCCGGGGTTAGGATATTCATGGCCGAGAGCTCTTCTTTCTTCTTAGAAGAGCTCACGAAGCGTCGCTTACCGGTTTCAGGCTCTTGAATTGGCACTTCTTCTTCACGGCTATGTTGTTTGTCTATGGACGCATACTTCAACAGCAGCTAGTCAACACTGTTTCTACAGACAGATTCATCTACAAGCTTGTGAGTGGTCTAATTAAGTACCAGATGGTTATTTGCTACTTCCTGTACATTGCAGGTTAGTGTTTTTTTTCTTTCTTTCTTCTTCTTCACCAATATCACTCTCTATCTTGATTTATTAACAGCTTAATAGCCATTACGATTTGAATTCAGGTTTCATGTGGTTTATCCTTACATTGAAGACGAAGATGTATAAGTATCAGTTTGGGCAATACGCTTGGACGCATATGATCCTCATCGTTGTGTTTACTCAATCTTCTTTCACTGTCGCCAATATTTTCGAAGGCATCTTCTGGTAAAATAGGTTTTTCTATATATCAATGGTAACATGTCATCTTTCCCGCGTCCTAACTTATATTCAAAATGGATAAATATGCAGGTTTCTTCTGCCAGTAGCACTTATTGCTATGAACGATGTAGCAGCTTATTTCTTCGGTTTCTATTTCGGGAAAACTCCGCTCATCAAGTTGTCTCCAAAGAAAACGTGGGAAGGTTTCATCGGAGCATCGGTGGCAACAACAATCTCTGCATTTTTTGTAATAAACATCTTCAATCATTTGATCCTTACATTCATAACCCTTGCTTTAGTGTCAAGACTGATAGATTATATGCTTCTTATAACAGTTTGCAAATATCTTAGGCCAATTCCAATGGCTTACATGTCCGAGGAAGGTAACACAAATAAAAATCTCCATGAGCAATGTTTTTTCTTGGCCTTTACTTCATCGTTATGTTGCATCTTTTGCAGGATTTATCAACTGGTTGGCTATATTGTGATCCAGGCCCTCTCTTCAGGCCAGAGTATTACCCACTACCCTCTTGGATTGCTCCATTTGTAAGCCTTCTCATGAAAACTAGCCATTGCTGTTATCTTCAATAAATCTTCGGTTTGAAACTGAGCTCCGTTATGAACTTTGGTTAACAGTCTCCGTGGAAAGAGATCTCGATTCTGCCTGTTCAATGGCACGCTTTCTCCCTCGGTCTATTTGCATCCGTTATAGCACCTTTTGGTGGTTTCTTTGCAAGCGGTTTCAAAAGAGCTTTCAAGATCAAGGTTAGATATTTTCATAAAATTAAAAGGTTTTCTGTATTCACAGATCCAAGGCCTCTTTACTTGGCTTTGTCTCTTTTACAGGATTTCGGAGACAGCATACCATAAGGAGGATTTATCGATAGAATGGACTGCCAAGTAAGAGTCCCTGATATTGCCAAATGTAATATATTCCTTTTCACTGCTTTTAACCAAAACTTGTTGCCTAAATTCAGATGGTTTATGGGGTTTCATTTCATAGTTCATCAGACTACAAGTGTTCGGACGATCCTAGATCAGGTAAGAATCATCACTCACTCAAGATTAAATTAAGGTATTGCAAATATTTATATTTTTGATTGGATATTTGTACTATACTGCAGATATCAAGGAGCTGGGACACGAGGAGCGAAAATGCTTTATGTAAAGCTTGGAAAATGACATAAGTTGCGAGGGGAGTGTGATAACAAGAAGAAGTGAGCTTAGGTTTTGTTTTCAGCTTCGTTCCCTTTGGTCAGTTTCTGGTTGTATGAATCAGACCATGTAAAACCTTAATTTGCGTCTGATGAATTAATCAAAGTATGAGCGTAGAGAAGAACTGTAAAATGACATTTTCCTCGTGCAAATCTGATAAGTTTGCAGCATTACACCCACCATTGATTCACACTTACAAGAGAAAGAAGAGAGAAAGTGGCTGAGAGTACAAGTATAAGACAAGTCAAGCGGGAAAGTTAGGTGGGGCCAGTTGAGATGGTCTTTTACCTAAGGATCTAGAGTATTCGAATAACCACTTTTAGGTTTTGCTTTCACTATTTCACTGCTGTAACTAAGTGTGGCGACTTAGGTTTACTGGAAGAGACTATATAAGGAGTAGTAAGATAAGTAAGGGGGGAATCTCGAGGGAGTAGAACTTGGTAAGGGGGGAGGAGACTCCATTAAACCTTTCTCTCCTTTACAATACCGTTTCCTTAAGAGATATTCATAATAAAGTGTATTCCTTTATCTTTTACTAGTTGATTCTCTATTGATCTAGTATCAACGTGGTATGAGCAAGTTGTTTCCTTGCGAGACCGAAGAATGGAGAAACTTGAGAAAGAAATGGTGGATCTGAAAGCGAAAATATAGATATCTAAGAAAGTATAGAAAGAGAAAGATGATGGAACGATGCGGCATAAGCGGTGGTAATGGCTCGACTAGAAAAGGCGGTGGTAGAGGACACGCCTAAAAGAAAAAGCGACGGGGACTGTTCTATGGGCAAGGCCCGGCCACGATCGGAACAGAGGAAAGGGTGGAACCTCTCACTAGGCGAGATGTTCGATGGTACTAATGCCGAAAGTTGGGTTTTGAGTAGACCAATACTTCGAGCTAGGAGGATTCACGAGACAGAAAAACTACAAGCATCCGGGTATGTTTCGATGATGATGCTATGGTATCGTTGGAGAGAGATATAAATCCTTTCGTAACTTGGGAAGAGATGAAACGGGAGTACAGAGTTTCTCGACAAACAACACCACCGCGAAAAAGATCATGACTATTCGGCAGAACGGCACAGAAGGGATTTCAATCGAGAATTCATAACTCTGGCGTCGAACAACCGAGGGTTCCCTGGAAAACGTGCTTGAGTCGGGATATGGTCGGCTCCGTAGGTAGCGGTGAGTAAAACTACGGACCAAGAAATCTGGAAGATGATGAAGACTTGGGGGTGGAAGATTGTCTTCTTGTGGAAAAGGAATCAACAAGTGAGCAGCTGGCAAGATCGTACATCGTCAACTAGCCATTTTCATAACAAACCCCATCTAATGCGGGGCGGGGGGGACCACCAAAAGCAGACAGGGCAATTTTGTCAAAAAAGGGAACTCACACTTCAGACGACACGTCGAACATATGGGAAAAACCCCTAACAAATCCCAATAGACAATCGGAAAAAAACATCCTTATCGGCGTTGACTCGAGGAGAGGAGAAAAGACAGACAAAGGCTTGTGCTTCAAGTCCCGATGAGCGGTTTGCTCCGGGACATCGTTGCCTTACAGGTCTATTTGGTCAACGAGGATGGCACAGAGGTACCACTCAGGGATGAGGAAGAAGAAGAAGAAGCCGAAGTATTGACAGAAGCACCGGTGCAAGTGGAACTATCTTCAAATTCTGTGGTTGGAATCACTTCTCCCAAGACCATTAAGCTAAAAGGTAAAGTAAGAGGAAAAGAGATTGAGGTGTTGATTGACTCAGGGGCGACTCACAACTTCGTCTCGCAGGATCTAGTGAGGAATTGTCTCTTAGCCTTAAAGAAGGAACCACGAGGGTATGGAGTATTGATGGGAGTGAGAATGGCTAAGGATAAGGTATCTGCAAGGGATTGAAGATTGAGGTTCAGAACCTCGAAATTGTGGCTGACTTCCTGCCGCTTGATTTGGGTAACACAGATATCATATTAGGTCTGGAATGGCTGGAAACGCTGGGAGAGATGAGAGTGAATTGGAAATTAAAGGAAATGAAGTTCAAAACAGAGGGAGGTATGATTTGCCTCAAGGAGACCTTTGTAACTCGGACGGGTCCTTACAAGCTCTTTTGCAAGCTATCAAAGATGGTGGTGAGGGATGGTAATCGCGTTAGGGAGCTTAGAAGCTACCTCATTACCCATAGCGATCATAGGCACACCTAAGGAATTACAAGGGATCCTAAGGAAGTTTGGCTTGGCCTTCGGAGAACCCCGGGGACTACCGCCGTCAGGTAGGGAACACACGATCCAACTCAAACCAGGGGCGGGTCCAGTGAGCGTGAGACCATTCAGGTACCCACATGCTCGAAAGGAGAAAATTGAAAGACAGGTTACAATGATGTTAGAAGCGGGAATCATTCAACCAAGTGGGAGCCCGTTTTCCAGTCCGGTCTTGCTCGTCAAGAAGAAAGACGGCAGCTGGAGGTTCTGTGTAGATTACAGAGCGCTCAATAAGGTTACGGTACCTGACAGTTATCCCATTCCCATGATAGACCAGTTAAGCGATTATAATGAAATGAGCTCGGTTCGGATTTACGTTCTGGCTATCATCAAATTCGAGTGAGAAGAGAGGATGTTCACAAGACCGCATTTCGCACACATGACGGACACTATGAGTTTCTAGTCATGCCCTTCGGCTTGACGAATGCCCCGGCCACGTTCCAGTCATTGATGAACGACGTATTCCGACCTTTTCTTCGGAAGTTCGTCTTAGTCTTCTTTGATGACATCCTTGTCTACAGCAAGACAATGAGAGAGCATCAGAAGCATCTACAGATAGTGATGGAGGTGTTGCTCGAGCAACAGTTGTTAGCTAATCAAGCAAAATGTCAATTTGGACGCAGGCAGATAGAGTACCTGGGACACATCATCTCGGGGAGGGAGGCGGCAGACCTCGAGAAGATCCGAGCCATGGTAGAAGGGGGGCCCAAAAGGACATCCGAGCATTAAGGGTTTCTCGACAGAGTTGTTAAGAAACGATTCAAATGGATGCGAAAAAGGCAGGGCATTTGAGGAACTTAAGGTAGCCATGACGACGGTCCTCAGATTGATACTACCAAATTTTGACAAGCAATTTTAGTAGAATCGGATGCTTCGGGAGCGGCTTGGGGGACTATGCAGGAGGCAGTCTACTAAAAGCTCAAAGATAAGGAAAAAGAGAGATCCATTTACTAGAGGGGAATGATGGCAATCGTGCTTCTATCCAAAAATGGAGGCACTACTTATTAAAGGGAAGTTTACTGAAGGACTGATCAAAAGAGCCTAAAATTCTTGTTGGAGCAATGGAAGTAAATTTTGAATAAGTGGCTCACCAAGTTGTTGGGGTTCGACTTTGAAATACAATACAAGCCCGGGCTACAAGGCAGCAGATGCCTCTATCCCGCCAAGGCGTTTTGTGTTGTATTCTTTCAAGAATAATGCCCACGATCCAAATTGGAAGAAATCTATGCAGCGGCAGAACAAGATCCCAAGCTCCAACAAATTGTTGAAGACTTACAGGCGGATAAGGAAGCACATCCAGGTTACTCGATAGTACAAGGGAGGTTGTGGTTCAAAGGGAAGCTGGTAGTCCCTAGAGATACGAATCTGATTCGACTCATATTACAGGAACTCATATTTTCCTTATCTTTGAGAAGAACTGTAAAATGACATTTTCCTCGTGCAAATCCAGTTTGGAGAAGCTTCAATTGAAGCTTCATGGACATAGTGAAAACAGATACAGAAGCAGCAACTTGGGAAATCTTGTTCATCCAATGAATAACCAAACCACGAGAAAATTATGACTCAAAGATGCAGGAAGATGTTAATCAGGTACTCGAAACATAGAACCATAGCAAAATTTATGAAACCATCTGACTTCTTCTCAAGTATTAGTCTCCTTCTCTTCTTCTTGGTTCTCTCCTCCTTGAGTAACACCAACCTCAGCTGGTCTTATAACTCGATCATACAACGTGTATCCAGACTGAACATACCAATACCCATCGTTACTAATTGGTGTTGAGACTATAGAATATGGAATAAATAGAGACAAAGATATTCTTCTTACCTTCAAGACATGAGCAACTGTGCCTTCTGGCTTAGAAGCATCCGGGACTTGGAACACTGCGTTATGTCTGTTTGGATCAAATGGCTCGTTTATAGGATCATATTTCTCCATACCAAATTTCTTAAATACCTGAACCAGCAAACAGATTTACCCGCTTTACTTTACGTCTTATAACTACATTTCTCGACAGAGAGATGGTGACGTATTTACCTCAGCTAGCTGTTTCTCAGTCATCTCCACTCCTTCTAAAAGGGTCTTTAATAGCGGAGCAGCTCCAGCCGAATCTTTGGAAGTGTCAAGCTTTGAGAAGCTTTCTTTGACAACCGAGGAAGCTCTTCCGAGATTATCCGCCACATCCAAAAGGCTCTTTGCAAAATTCTGTACATATATTGTATAAATTCAGCGAACTATTAAATTATGAAGCAAAAGCTGCAAACCAAGTTCTCAGATGCTAACCTGTATGGCATACTTTTTGGTGTTTTCAGCATCACGTCTTGTTCTGTCCATAACATTCTCCATCTCTGCGTAAGTGCGAAGAACTTTATCTTTCATTTGGTTAATCTCTTTCTCCTTTTGAGACAGTAGCTCTTCCTTCTCAGCTACAAGCTTCACCATATCATCCATTGACAACTCATCATCACTCTCAGAATCTGATTCAGAAGATGCAGCTTGTTTAGCATTTTTCCGCTTCCTTTGTCCAGAATCGGCCATAGAATCTTTCGACTCAGAGTCAAGACCTGATTGGTTTGCCTCAGGTGTAGCTTTCTCTTCACTTGTCTCTTTATCAGTTGATTCAGGCGGGGTAGAGGAAGAAAAGGCGAACCTTTGAAGTGCAAATGAATCCGAAGACAGCTGAGCTGCAACAAGCTGCCCCCAGAAACAATGCAAAATGGGAGAATCTCAGTTCATCAATAGTCAGTGAAATGACACACAGCAAAATAAATCTAAGGCAAGAGTGAGAGAGCATTTAGTCAATTATACATGCATCTGAAGATTCGACAATATGAGATCAGTGAAACAGTATCAGAACAGAGCTATCATTTCTAAAAACACAACACTTTCACTGAATTGATGTCAAATTGGGGGAACCCTTAAACCCTAACAAAACCCTGAGCTGAAATTGGGCACAAAAATGATGAATTTGAGTTAAGAATTAAACCTTATGAGAGAAGTCGTGACCGAGGGAATGAAACCGGCTCGCGAAGATAGGAACCTGGTTCCTCACAGGAGGAGCGGCAGCAGAGAGTGAGGAGCGTAAGCCCGGGCTGCGGGAAACCCGCGACAAAATTCTCGAAACCAACATTAGAGGGATCCACAGAGAAACAAGCAGAGATCAAGACGAAAGAGAATACAATCGAAAGTTATCGTTTTAAGGAAATTGGCCTAATTTGCAGAGGCGCACACAGACGTGCTTGATGGAGAAGAGAGCTCTCTCTTGGGTTTGTTTTCCTTGTGATTTACCAAAATACCCTTACTGATGCTCGACCGGTGAGGGTGACTGATTTGTGCCGGCGAGTATACGAGGGTATTATCGTCAATATAGCAACTCGGAGATTTTGAAAGCTAATTTGAGAATCCTCTAGAATCAAGGGACACTCGTTCTTGTATTTCTTTTTGGACTGACACAGTCCATCTCTCCTGATTACTACCAAACAGAAGAAGCAGTATGTTGTTGCTGATATTGTATATGTTTTGATTATTTGTTTTTGCTTCAACAGGATTGTAGCACAAACCAAGAGTCAAGAGATTACAAGCTTTTATGTTGTTAACTATGGAATTTCAAGCCTTATGTCCCTAGTCTTTCTAAGCCCGAATACAGCCTTTGATAAATACATTTTTTTGGAGCGTTATCAATTAATAAGTGTTATAGTAATTAGTTGATTATTTGTGAATTGTGATAGTAATGAATTTTAGTAATTATAATTGCTAAATTAACTACAGTGACTGTGTTTAGATTTGACTTGTTTTGCATGGGAGGATGAAAACATTAATGTTCAACTACTTATCTATAATTCAACAACTATAAATGTCCACTTAATTGCTAGTACACTTTTTCTTGTATTTTGTTGATCCAAAACGCAAACCTGCAAAGCTTTAGTTGAGCTAAAGTTACTTTGTCGGCAATGTCACATTTTATGCAAGATAGACAATTTTTAGCCGTTACTTGTTATTGTCGTTACAACAACCAAACTATGGTTGAACTAAAAAACCTCAAAACGTGCGACGCAGATTAAAAATTCGAAATTTTAACAAATGAAACTCCATTTGTAGTTTTCTGAGACCTGAAAGCTTGCTTGTCAAGTGCACACAACACAATCATTAGATTGAAGACCCTGTACGCCAAAAAAAGGAAAGAAAAAAAATCCAGTACAAGCGACAAGAACAGAGAATAGAGCTTTAAGTGTGAATCCGGCCGTTAAAAGGAAGATACGTTACATATATGAAGCTTGCAAGAGTACGAATCCTTCTACTTTTTAAGTAATTCTGGCTTTGTCTCTCTCTTTTTAGTGCTATAGATACGGCTCTTTGAAACAAACTAATAATAAAACTCAATCATTTTCAGCTCATTACTCACCTCAACTAACTCTCTTTTCGCAAAAGTTAAACAGAGACAAATCAAAATAAGGAGTAATTAATAAGCATCAACTAACAAAGGGCCAAGCTATTAACTACACAAGCGAAATCTGTTTGTGTCAGGTCCCATACTCAATATCTCTCTTTCTCCAGCTTAAATGCTTGCTTTAGTTGTTGTTCTTCCCAATCACTCGTGACGTTCTTGTTTGCAGAAGTTAAAAAAAGAAAAAAGTTGAAATCTTGTGTAAAAACATGCTGCGAATCAGAGTTCTTGCGTTCTTGTTGCTCGCAGCTCAGCTCTTGGTGCAGATACTTGAAACGGGTGCGAAAGTTCCAGCACTTATTGTATTTGGGGACTCAACTGTGGATTCAGGAAACAACAACCAGATTTCTACGGTTTTAAAAAGTAATTTCGAGCCTTATGGCCATGATTACTTTGGTGGCAAAGCTACTGGGAGATTCTCAAATGGTCGGATTGCACCAGATTTCATTTCTGAAGGTTTGGGACTCAAGAACGCAGTCCCTGCGTACTTAGATCCAGCTTACGACATCACAGACTTTGCCACTGGTGTCTGTTTCGCTTCAGCTGGAACCGGCTTAGACAATGCAACCTCTGATGTGTTAGTAAGTCAAGCATAGTTGTATATCCTAAATCTAAACATTTAGATTTCATGCTCCTTAATTGTTAAGCTAAAACTGACTTGGTTCTTTTGAAATGTCATGGACTCCTAAAAGTCTGTGATGCCGCTTTGGAAGGAAGTGGAGTATTACAAAGAATACCAGACAAGGCTAAGAAGCTACTTGGGTGAAGAGAAAGCTAATGAGATTATTGGGGAAGCACTTTACCTGATTAGTATTGGAACCAACGATTTCCTCGAGAATTACTATCTTCTTCCCCGCAAGTTACGGAAGTACTCTGTGAATGAGTACCAAAATTTCCTGATAGGAATCGCAGGAGATTTCGTGACAGATATTTACAGACTCGGAGCTCATAAGATGTCTCTGTCGGGATTGTCTCCTTTTGGATGCTTGCCTCTAGAAAGAACAACTCAGATCTTTTATGGAAGCCAATGTATTGAAGAATACAACATTGTGGCTAGAGATTTCAACACCAAGTTGAATGAGAAAGTATCCAACTTGAACAGAGATCTCAACGGACTCCAGCTGGTGTTTTCAAATCCGTATGACCTGGTCTCAGATATCATAAACCATCCTGAAGCATTCGGTTAGTTCAAAGTTATAACAAAAGCTAATCCAAGCCAAAAGACATAGGGCTAAGTTTCAATGAGTATCTTAAAACAAGAATTCTTCTGATAATATTCCTAAATTGCATCACAGGTTTCGAAAATGTAAGGATTGCATGCTGCGGAACAGGATACTATGAGATGAGCTACTTATGTGATAAAATGAACCCATTCACATGTTCTGATGCAAGCAAATATGTATTTTGGGACTCGTTTCACCCAACGGAGAAGACAAACGCCATCGTAGCAAGCCATGTTCTGAAGCACGACTTATCTCGGTTTCAGTGATTAATAAACAAGCAGAATATTTTACATACTACATTCTTTCTTCTACATCTTCTGAATTTGCTTACAATAATTCTAGAGAACTCAAGTTTCCAGAATGTCGTAAAAGAACCATTTTTCTTACCAAACTGTGATGTTATAAAGATGGATCAATCAAAATGTTACAAAGAAGCAGAGTATTTTCCATAGTACATTGTTTCGTCTACTTCTACCAACTTCTCTTTTTTAATTTCTGTACTTTGACTCAACTATTTTGCACACCAAATTACCTAAGGAATGGCCAAGAGCTACGAAGATTGACCTATAAATACACAGACATCATACTTGAATTCAAATGAAAACTTAGTGAATCATCAATCATTACAGGTAATCTGAACAAAATTAGTGAAATAGAGAAAGAAATCAATTCATCATTCATGAAGTGGGAAATTCAGGTTTAGCAGAGTACTGAACGGGCTTAGAGTTTTTGTAAAACCGTCCACAAGTCGTGGGAGATCAAAATTATAAATCGATCCAAGGATTTGAAATAGCAGAGGAGCCTCTTGATCTTTATTTAGATTCCAGAAATCATGCTTTCAATGTTCAAACGCAAAATGAAGAGGAAAAGGAAATAAATAATCACTGAGGGTGAAGAACAAATGCGACATTTTGCGATTCAAGCGAGAGAGGACGATGCCATTGGAGAAGCTGGAGAGTTTTGGACTGATGATGACTGGGAGAGGATCGGTTCTAATTTAGTTAAACCGTTTTAATTGACTGGTTAATAAATCTGTTCGGTTTTCTATTATAAACCAAAAACCTTGAAAAACACGATTATTCCCTAACCGGTCAAGAGTTTTTATTTTGTCTCTAGCGCCTTGTCTGCTCAAGTCTCAGCCCTCAAAACACTTCAACACTGTATCTTTGTAGGGTTTAGGGTTTATGGTCCAGCAAAATTTCTGAGATAGAATTTGGGAACGAACCCAAATCAAGCTGAAGAAAGCTCGATTGGATGCGGTGGTCGATTGCGACTGCGATTGCGTCGACGGCTAAAGGATTTCTTCATCGGCATTTTCTGAAGAACAGTAATCCTGGGATTGCTCTTGCTCCGTCGTTGAGACTTTGTGGTTTCCGTTTCTGGGTTCGAGCTTTTTCTGGTGCTAGTAATTATCGAGAGATATTGAGAAGTGGGCTTCACAGTATTGAGTTCAAAGATGCAGCTGATTTGTTCCGACACATGGCTGAGTCTTATCCCCTCCCTTCCATTGTTGAATTCAATAAAGTATTGACTGCTATTGCCAAGATGAAGAGGTATGATGCTGTAATCACTCTCTGGAATCATTTGGAAAATACAGAAAATATTGAAATTTCACCTGATCTCTATACCTGTAACATTTTAGTGAATTGTTTCTGCCGCTGCTTTCAACCCTCTTTGGCTTTATCTTATTTTGGGAAAATGATGAAACTTGGTATTGAGCCTGACATAGTAACGGCTAGCTCGCTGGTCAACGGGTTCTGTCTCAGGAATAGTATTAACGATGCTTTTGATGTGGCTGACCAAATGGAAGAAATGGGAATTAAACGTAATGTTGTACTTTACACCACACTCATTGATAACCGTTGCAAAAACGGACTAGTGAGATCCGCGCTGGAGCTTTTCAAGCTTATGGTAAACAGAGGAATTGCACCGAATGTTGTTACCTACAGCTCTCTCATAAGTGGTCTTTGTAATTCCGGTAAAGTGAGTGAAGCCTCTCAACTACTGCACGAAATGATCTCCAAGAAAATTAAACCTAATATAGTCACTTTCGGTGCTTTAATCCATGCATATGCGAAAGATGGGAAGCTGTTAGAGGCTCAAGCTATGTTGGAGGAGATGATCCAAATGTCTATAGATCCTAATGTTTTCATTTACAGTTCATTGATCAATGGGCATTGCATGCATGATCGTGTAGATGAGGCCAGAAAAGTTTTAAAGTTTATGAGAAAAAAGGGGTGCGTCCCAAATGTAGTGACTTACAGTACGCTTGCGAATGGATTTTTCAAGTCGATGAAGGTACAGGATGGGATTAATCTTTTTGAGGAGATGTCTGTAGAACGAGTGGCCGCAAACACAGTCTCTCGCAACACTCTTATCCATGGCTTTTTTCGAGCGGGCTGTATAGAGAAAGCTCTACGCGTTTTTAGAAATATGACTTCTAGTGGTCCGCCTCCTAATGTTAGGAGCTACAACATTGTTTTAGCTGGTCTATGTGGTTATGGGAAGGTAGAAAAAGCATTGAAATTATTCGAAGATATGCAAAAGACTAGAAATGATCCTGATATTATTACTTATACTATCATGATTCAAGGGATGTGCAAGGCTTCTATGGTGGAAGAAGCATATGAATTGTTCGTGAACCTTAAGGACAAAGGAGTTGAGCCTGATCGTAAAGCATACATGATAATGATCTCAGGGCTGAATAACGGTGGCATGCGGGCTGAAGCAAGTCGGCTGATGAGATTTTTCCAATTACATGTAATGAAGAGAAGGGGGACAAAAGCGCATCAGATGAAGTAATCTAGGGGATTTCTCATGAGAGATATTTACGGACTCGGAGCGTGCAAGATATCTCTATCTCCAGGCTCCCTCCTATTGGTTGCCGGCTCCTGGAAAGAACAACATGAATCTTTTATGGAAGCCAGTGTATGCTGTATCAAAGAATACAACAATGTAGCCAGAAAATTCAAATGCCAAGTTGAATGATGAGCTGAACAGATGTTTACAGACCTTCATGACATGGTCTTAAATATCATAAAGAATCCTGAAGCATTTGGTTAGTTATACGCCTTGTATCCCTCCAAATGCCAAATACATAGGTTAAGCTTGAATGAGTATCAACTATTCTTTAAATCAAGAATTCTTCTGATTGTGTTCTTAATCCTCATGCAGGTTTCCTAAGTGCAACTGGATACTAGGAGATGAGCTACTTGAGTGATAGGTTGAAACCTTTCACGTATTCGGACGCAAGCAAATATGTATTTTGGGACTCATCATATGAAGCCATACCGCAGACTGATTCCTTAACATGTCACATTCTTTCTTCTACTAACTCTGTTTTGTGTTGTCTTTCTTACAAATCCTTACCATTGATCAGTCAGGTTGCTTGATATTTTTTGAATCAAGGTTCCAGAAATGTTGTAAAAGAACTAATCTTGCCCACTGTATCTTGTAGGTGTAACTACTTAAAGATGCTATTTTGATCTTATAAAGAGACACAGTTTACATAAGAAAGTAGAAACGGAATTGAATCCAGAAACCAGAAAGACTATTTGTATCTCAACGTACTCTTCAACTATTAGAACTTCGAAGTATCATATCTCTTTAAGCAGCATCACAAAACAGAGATGAACATCTTGTGAACAAACAAACGACCCCAAAGAAGACAATGTTGAAGTCTGTTATTTTTTCAGACAATTCTATTTTGGTTCTTTGGGGAAATGCAACTTGATAAGAGAAGGAAGCTCGACTAGCTCCACTCGCTCCTTCCCAAGCAAAATGCTCTTCAGCTTTTCATCACAATTCACCACATTCTTGTTCTTAGGATCCTTTGGAAACAAAACAAAAACAATCAGTCAATGATACGGAAAAAAGTGTTTAGCTTATAACAAAATGATCCCATGTCCTAACCTGAAGATTGTTGGTTTTGATATACGACCAGACACGCATGAAACATCCCAGACGGGAAATCTGAGATTGACCAACGAACTCCCGGAGAGTAGATGGAAGATTAACAAGGTCAATCAAATTCCCAAGCTTTTTAGGATTATCCGTAATCGCCTTCTTCAACCTCTGCGGCAGCATCTTGATTCTGAACCAACGAGTACGCCACGTCAATACCCAATCAACACCAGTAATTCAACTACTGTAGGGGAAAAAATACTGAGTCCCTTTGGGGAATTTCATCGAGCACATGGCGTGAAAATTACAATAAAACGAACCTACACTAAAACTTACCCGGAAGATGGTAATGGAAACTGAAAAGCAACAAGTCAATGCAAACCAACTGAACAGTGGCAGTTTTAACGTCTCGACCTTGAATTGGAGATATTTTCGCGTTTAAAACGCTGGAGCTGTAAAAAGTAAAAGACCAGCAAAGCAGATTCAAACCTTCTAAGTATGGAAGAAGTTTTAGTGGGCCACTCGTGACTTGAGTCTTTGACTATTAGTATTGGGCCAAGGTTTATATCCTCGTTGATTGATTAAGGTGGATTATGGACCATAATTTATGGTCTATCTATATGTAATGCAATAATTTTAGTTATTTAGATCTATCTAAATATATATTTTATTTATTGTTTCAAATCTTAAATTAACAATAATATCTTTTAAGTTCATGTATCTTCAAAATCTTGATTCTAAAATCCATGAAAAAAAAATAATTGTAAATTTTTTTTTCTAGGCGGGTAGATAAAGTCGTCATCATCAAGCACCATTAATTAGCCATAAGTCATCGATTATCATACCATACAACCCTAACAAATGCAGAAAATAAAAACAAAATAAACCTACCAATACTGTATTTATAAAACCTAAGGATAAATAGGGAGACGTACACGACAATCTCGTCGGCCATCAAACGACAAAATCGATCTGTTTGTCCCATAAATTTTCTCAACATTAGACAACTTAGCACTCACATTCTCACAAACGGCCGTCATGTTCTGTTCTCCCCATAAAGCAGAAGATATTGGATAAAACCCTACTCTCCCTAAAAACACCATATCAAGACCCACCAGATCTCCTGTCACCGCCACTTCCTCCTCCATTTCCCGAGCCGCCTCTTCATCGATAACTCCGGTTTCGTCTCCCTTCACGACCACCTCGTTCTCCTCCCCGCCTTTCTGCCTGAACGACCCGACTCTTACCATCAACACGAGCCTTCTCCGGTGAATCACCCACACCGAGGAATTCTCGTATGTTACATGGAGTTTCTCGTTAGGGTTTTTGATAGAGAACGTTGCTGTCCAGACCCGGAGGTTGTGGTCGGAGAATGATATATGCATAGAGTGTACGTGCACGGTGGGTGGAGTTGGTGTGATCCAAATGATAAACGAGACACAAGCTATGGAAACACCAATGGTCGTGATAGCGGTAAAGAGTTTGAAGTGCAATGACCACCGTGAGATGTTAACTGATTCGGATTCTTCTTCATTCGATGATATTGATCGGAGTTCCAGGACTTCTTCGGTGTCGGTGACGGTTATTAGAAGCGGTTGATCCACCTCTTCTACGATGCCTTGTTTATCCATGTTGGGCGATATGGAGTGTTGATGAATGATGATGTTATTATATGATTAATTTATATATATCAGATAATTAGATTTTTTTAAGGATAAATATTAGTTTAGATAAAATTCCAGTATCTCTTAATTTAGGTAATTAAAGATATTCCCTTGAAAATGCTCATTAATGATAAAATAATTAAAGACTAAATATAAAATACGTTATACTACTATTATTGCCGTAAATGCATTTGAGATGTTGATTTTCAAGTTCAATCGTTTTTATGATTTAATTTTTACAAATAGTGATTTCAATGGTTTATACTTCATGTAATAATCCAATGTGAAGAAGATACCAACTAAAATGTTTCAAACAAAGATAACATATTTTATATACTAAATAAAATATATTCCCGATTAGCAATACAATAGAAATCAGCAAAAAAAATGCCTCTAACTAAATCGGCCTCATTGCCCCGTTGGAAACTCGCATCTCCCATATCCTGCAAACAATGAAAATACTAATTAAATGTTAACATCACCAAATCTCACTGTTATATATTACGTAAACATTTTAAAATTCCAAGAAGATACGATAGAGCTGAACATTTTATTTTTATTTTCTTTTTGATATAGTTGAACCTTCACAACCCCGACCCCAATTATTTAACAATTTCCCACAATTTCCCCCTTTTCTCAATATCAATTTACAAGAAAAAACTTATAAATAAAACCAAAGGAAATAGAAATAAAGGGTAAAAAAATGAAATTTTTTTACCAAATGTATATGTATGAGTCAATGATAAAATGTAATCCAATGATAAAATAGAGGATGGATAGATTTACGTACGAGGAGGTTGCGTGACTAGGTGAGCAGCTCCACCAAAGTAGCACGTGCCAACACGACGTGCGTTCTTCTGGTAGTAACTGTTGAAAGCGTACGAAGCATGGGCTTCTAACGACTCAGGTTGGTAACACGTGGCACCTGGCTGAATCGGACGGCAATCGGCTCCTCCTTCTCCGCAAGCGTAATCAAGAGCTGCCTGAAGTTTCTCCTTCGCCGTCTCTACGTTCGACACGCACCACGTTTGTCCTTCATGCTCCACAGGAACCTGAGCTCTCTTACCTTTGACCGGCGTTGACCTCATTTCTCCCGCGGCGAACGGAACGTCGTACACTTTCCCTTCGTTCGGGTAAAACAGTCCGTAGTTTCTCTCTGACGTGGGCCCCGGTTTCTGGTTTTCGTTAAATAAAGCGAATAGATAGAAGTTAAGTGGGTCCCTCGGTCTTAACGGCGTTCCGTTACCCGTTAACACACCCTTCACGAGTCCGTCGTTATACGCCGCCGCGTTGGATTCGCTAGCACCGATTTCGTTCTCGTCTCCTGCGGAAGGCCACCCTGTCTCCGTCACCATCACCTTAACGCCGTTAAATCCAACGGCGGACATTGCGGCGAAAACGGCGTCGATTTGGGCGTCAAAGAGACTGTTGTATTTTAATCCAGTACCGGAATCTATAGTTCCGGCGTTTTCTCTGAACAGAGCGTAGTCCAAGGAGATTTTGTCGGCGTTTGCTGAGTAAGCGAAGAACGGGTAAGCATTTACCATGAGATACGACGACGTTTGTTGTAGCAGATCAAGCATCGGTTTAATAACCGTTTCAACTAACTCCGGTTTAAAAGAACCGGACGATGGCGGGTACGAATTAGCCAGCGCGCTAAGAGCAATCGGAGAAGAGATCTTAATTGATTTGTCGAGATTATACTTAACCAGAGAGCTATGAATGTTCTTCATTGCAGGGACGAGATACGGCGTCGTGTTCCTCGGAACGACGAACACTTCGTTGCCGATGGCGATAGCTTCGATCTCCGTCGCCGGGAAGTATTTCGTTATCTTGGCTTGAATACAGTTGTCGGCGAATGATTGGTCGGAGGCAGCAGAGGAGAGAAGCTCGTTGGGAAAAGCGGCGACTACTTTAATAGCGGAATTAGCAAGCGCGGTTAGAACATTCTTATCGGTATCGTAGATTTTGATACGGTTGATTCCTTGAGATTTCAGGAGATTCACTACTTTCTCCGGCGACGGGAGATTGTTAGCTATCCGGCCGTAATTGACTCCGATCATTCCAGAATCTACGAAAAAACGCAACATAAGAAGAATATAGTAGACATGATCGGAAAACAGATACGCAAACACATTTCTTTAAATATTTGCGTGAACGAATGAAAAACTAACCAGCGTGTGTGAAGGAAATGGAAGAGAAGAGGGAAAGAGTGAGAAAATAAGGTAGGAAAGAAACAGCCATGGTATTCTCTGTTTTCTTCAGAAGCAGAGCATGAAACGCATAAATTAATGTCGCTTATCTATCGTTTTTGTATGATTCAGGCGAGAAGACGTGGGGATGTGGGATAACAAATAACACGGAAGAATAACAGAGAATGACTAGAAAAAAAAATAGCAGAAAATGAGAAAAATGATCAACTGAAAGTATTTTAAAGCTCTATTTATAGCTAAAAACTTAACATAATCTTCATTTAAAGAAACTTTCTAGATTTTATACAAATAATGTCTTACTGAGTAGTTTTCTAGTTAATTTTGATATTTAAAGAAGCAAGAAAACTTGTATGTTCTTGTTTCTTCAACAGAACCTTGGTTCTTTCTATGGGCTTATACATATTTCGTTAATTCATCATCTTTTCTTTTGTGAAGAGAGCGTGACTAATCTTCTTCAGTTAATCTTTTACTAAGAGAATTGAAGCTTATTATTTCTTCTTCATGGAGAGTAGATGGAGAACGCGCGTGAAATGAGGAATAGATAAAGAAACGGTAACCGGAAAAAACGCACCAAATTGAACCCAAATATTTAAACCAAACTATCAGATATATGTGGCCCAATGCAAACATAAGCCCATTACAAAGAGTCTCAGCCGTTGGATTAAAAGACAACCTAGAGAATAGCAACCGTTGGATAGATGCCCTACGATCCCCACTTTTGTGATAGAAAGGAATCCGATGCGTCCAAGTACAAAACCACGGCGAATTAGCTTTCAGAGTTTCACCACTCTTTTCTTTTTTATTTATTTGATCGCCTGAATCTCTCGTTTTTCTCTCATAATTCCTACTTTTGTCACCGGACCTCGAAGAATCTAACAAGGTAACGATGTCTGCAAACCAGGAAGAAGACAAGAAGCCAGGAGACGGAGGAGCTCACATCAACCTCAAGGTCAAGGGACAGGTATTTTTGCTTCTCTTTCCCTTGATGAGTTTTTGTGTGAAGATTTCGGTTTCCAATTTCAATGTCTCGTGTAAGTACCATTAGGGTTTTTTGTTTTCCGATTTGGCTGCTTTCAGGTTTCGCAATTCTAGGGTTTCGTTCAGTCTTAGTGGGACTAAAGTATTTTGCTTTATGTCTACACGTTTGCTTGCTTTTGCTAATCG
The DNA here is from genome assembly GCA_028015245.1 of Cardamine occulta. Classification (NCBI taxonomy): domain Eukaryota; kingdom Viridiplantae; phylum Streptophyta; class Magnoliopsida; order Brassicales; family Brassicaceae; genus Cardamine; species Cardamine occulta. The sequence goes on along the minus strand of CM051388.1, from coordinate 5,772,084 downwards.
TTTATCAAATTTCAGAAACTATACCTCTGGATTTAGATAGCTCTTGTTTATAGAGCTTGTGTTTGTTGTTGTTGTTCCAACGTTTACAATCTCAGAAGGGTAAAATTAAAAATAGTTTTTGACTTTTCTGAGAATTGTAATCTATGCTGTAAAATAAGCTTAAAGCTTTTGTATTTGTAGACTAGCTATATACCTGCTGATGAATTTTTAGTCTCTCTATGCTGAAAAAGCTTTAGCTTCAATTATTGTTTACCACTGTATTGTTTTCTAACCATTCATTGATAATGTCTTTATCATCAATATCAGACTAGTGTTTTATTTTCTTAAATCGTGCTATATGTTTTTTAGGATGGAAACGAGGTCTTCTTTAGGATCAAGAGAAGCACTCAGCTAAAGAAGCTGATGAATGCTTACTGTGACAGGCAATCTGTGGACATTAACTCCATTGCTTTCTTGTTTGATGGTCGTCGCCTGCGTGCCGAGCAAACTCCCGATGAGGTAAACATTTAATCTATTTACTTGTTTTTTCCCTTGAAGTTTCGACATTTTGATACTAAAAATTCTTGATATTTACAGCTTGACATGGAGGATGGTGATGAGATCGATGCAATGCTTCATCAGACTGGTGGCAGTGGCGGCGGTGGTGCTATGGCCTAACGTTTTTATGGTTTGTGTGATATGAATGGTTATGTAGTATTCGGCATTAGGATTTGCAGACTTGTTTTTATCGTGACCACTCTCTTGAGAAACTATAAATTATGGTCATCAAGGTTAAGAACCCTTTTATTATTTTTTGGTCTTGTTCGTTTAGTATTGAATCCTATGATACTATTTCGGGTTAAAGGTGTTATAATTATTGTCTAAACTTATTCGCGTTTTAAAAAGATGGTGAACGAGTTTATCTCTGTCCAACATCAACCAAGAAAGGAACCAATGTAACCTTCACCTATTTGTAGTATACTAGTATTAAAGGGGGACCATTAACGTATATACTCTGAGAGAAATTAACTAGTGAACATGCGAGCATATAAGTTCCGTGGCATGAAGTCATGAACAAAGCTTCGAGTTTATGATTATAGGTCGATGTGCTAAATTGTTAACATGGATGTTGAGTCTTGAAAGCCGTCGTGTCGTTAAACTAGACCTGATAAGGACTCCACGTCGTTCCACAACCTAGACAGGTGGTTGAACAGCAAAACAAGTGGTTCTCAGTTATCACTATGGTTCTGTAGCGCTGCTCCTCAAAGCTAAAGTTTACTTTTTCTGTTTGTAGTAGACATCCACATATATACCCATCAGTCTCAAGCATATGGAATTTTAGAAATGTAGGAAACAATTTGCACATTGCTCTTTGTTGATCCAAGCAGCTCTATGTCTCTGATTTCTTCAAGTCTTGAATGTTAGTCATTGGCGCAGGAGGACTAGGTTCACTTGCCTTATTGTATCTTGCAGCTTGTGATATTGGTATGGTTTCATGATCTAATTGAAGAGATCAGTACAATCGAATATGTTTCCTTCTAGAAACTGTTAGATCCTCTAGTACAGCTTTGAATAATTGCAGCTCTTTTCTTGGATCTTTATGTGCTTTGAATCAACACTTCTTCTAACTTGTTGCTGTTTTACTGATTATCATGCAGATTATTCACACTAAAGCAGTTATTGGTCAGTCTAAAGGATCGGTTTATCGAAGTTATTTCGGCATTGAAAGAAAAGGTGTACCAAATCTAGCACAGATATCAGTGTCTTTGTTGATTGCAGACGTGGGAACGATTAACAGAGAGCTGTGCAGTATCTTCACCTATCTCAACTGAGACTTGGAAACTTTTCTTCGTAGTTTTGTAACTTTTTGAGTCGTATACAATAAAAACCATCATTATGAAGAATAATGTATTATATAGTTTCATAAAAATACTAACTTATAACGAAAAGAGTCTAGGCACACAAAGTACCCACAACCATCATAAGAAACACCAAGAAGCTTCAAATGCAACTACCAAGAGAGTTTGCTTATTTAGGAATTAGAGACTTTAATTATACATACGAACACACCCAAGCCACTGTTGTTCACTGAAGAACAAGGCACTCAGAGGTAGTCCCACTTGTGATCGGACCTCCATGGGTTCGGTTGCTTTTCTGGTTAACGCTGCCACTAGGATTTTGCTGGTGACCTGTAGTTCCTTCAAGCTCCTCCTCTGGGTTACTACAACCTATGGCTTCAAAGATGAGAGCATTAACCTCCTTAAACCTTTCCTCTGACAGAGCAGCTTCCGCAAGGAGCCTCCACGCATTCTCCTCTGAAGCTCCTTCGTAATCCTCTTTCCTCTTCAGCACCATGTGACCACTTATCTCCCACACAGCTGGGTTCACTTGCGTTTCCAACACCTCGGGGCTTACTTCACCTAGAGCCTGTTTCTCTGCGTAACACTGCAATTTATACATTCGAACTGTTATTTACTTTTACTTGATGGATTCAAATCACGAGTGATCCAACGGTTTGTCAGCTATAGTTATACCTGTGGCATCAAGAAGATCTGCCTTCCACAATCAGAGATGAGAATGTTGAAAGGAATGTTGTTGTTCTGGAGGCAAACGCAGGCATCTGATACAGTATCGGATAGGTCTTGCATTGAGTGTCCACCTTCAAAGAGAAGACTTCTCACAGGGTAACTCAGAAGCTCTGAGATTTTCACACCATTAACAGTGGTAACCATCTTCTTGGAAGGAGCTTTCTCTAGTGGGAAAGGCATGGCCAAGTAATATGCCTGTTTCCAGAAGAATCACCACCAAAACAATCAGCACAAGTCATCTTAGATAAACCGAGGATAAAAGAGTTATGCTCTGGTCAATATCGGGGTATACCTGAAAGTGCAGATGGTTGATAGTGGCAAAAGCACCCAAGCTGTTGTAACCGAGTCTGAAATAAGGATTAGCAGCCTCAGCAGCCATGTGAACTGCAAGCAAAAGGCTTTTGTGGTCGATCCTCTGAGGCAAGCAGTCAAGAACACGAGGAATCAGCAGCACATGCCCATACTCAATCGGACTAACCTGTTAAAAACAATAAAGGATTAATCTTTTGCTATTTAAAAAAAAAGAAATCAAGCGGCGCTCTCTGGACAAAATTCTTTACATTGATGGCAACAACACTGGGAGAGTTCTCAGGGTCAATAGGCATGCAGGGGAAGAACTGAACTTGGTCATCTTCGCCAGGTTCAAACTGGAAGAGCAACTCTTCTTGGCCAACTTTAGTGAAGTTGAATTTGTTGCCATCAAAAGCCTGCAAAACCTTGTCTACACGGAACTCGGTCGGCCTCTTCTTTAGGTGACGACCCTCGTTAAGCTGAGCAACGAAACCATACTTCCCAGGGATGACCTATAACAAACAACAAAAAAGAGATCTTAAGAACAATGTGAAACACACCTCGGATTCCTCAGCAACAAACAAACAAACATCACTAAAATGGCTTCAGATATTAAACAAGGTCAGAAAGACAATTACTTTGGTTTCGCAGGCGGTGACATCATAGCGAAAAAGTCCTCTTTGGAACCTATCCTCCCACTAAAACATAAGAATTGATATTATAATGATTAAACTCTTTAAAGCAACAGAATCCAAAATCAGAGTGCTCTATCTATGTATTTATATGATTTACCTCTCCGAGAACGAGGGACTCGAGAAAAGCCACCGGAGGCTCTTTAGCTTCATGGCTGATTACCAGCTTCTCGCCGGCGCCGGATTTTTCCAGCTTCTTGCAGGCATACAACGGAAGTCTTGCTCCTATACAAACGAAACAACAGAAAAGCGTCAAAAAAGTTGAATCAAACATATAAATTTTTTAGAAGAAGAAAAAAGACGATTCAGCTCTCAAAGCGTACCGTTAATGCAACAAGCGCCGAGGCAATTCCGTCCACAGCCAACGGATTCATCAGCAACATCATCTTTCTGGTAATTCGATACAACAGTCGGAACCCTCTTGATTTTCAACATTCTCAAAAAGAAAAAAATTCCAAGAGCAAAAGAAAACGGAAAATAGAAAACAGCAGAACCCTAGATCCTAAAAAACCTAAAAAAGGAAAAGAAAAGTTGGTAGTTGGTGAAACCGCCTCCGGCAAGAAAGAGGAGATCGGAAGGGCTGCCGCCTTCAGACGGCAGAGCTCCACGTCCTCCGTGCGGCGAAGGATTAGTTTCGATTAAACAACCCTTCCGTCGAACAATATGGACATGAAAGCTAACACCTCGTGATATCCCGTGTATAGCCGTGATGCCGATCACCTGTTTCCCCTATTTTTGTATATCGAACGTCCGAGATTATTACAGAACACGAAATCCGACACTCAAGACAGCTGAATCTACACGACGATCAGAAGAGAGATTCTCTTGGGTTTCACTGTTTCAGATTCCTAAATTTTGTTTTTTGAGGTATTTTTTGCTGATACTGTGTTTTAGGAGATTGAATAGAGGCTTTAAATAGATAGGAGATGAGTGAACCATAGAATAGAAGCGACACAAAATAAAATTATTGAGTTTTTTTTTTTTTTTTTTTTTTTGTGTGGTTGTGAATTGGACGTGAATTTCTATTAGGTCTCTTTCTTTTGAAACTTCCCCATTCCTCCTCGACTTTTCTTTCTTTGAGTATTATTTTGTCTAATTAAATTCCAAGGTAAGACCAAATTTCGATGTGAAAAGACTAACATCTAATGTATATATACAAAAGATGTGTCATTTTATTTTTTGAAAATTAGCTTTCAATATATATATATATATACACGGCGTGCCTAGGAAGTAAAATTTTAAACATTCGCCTAGGGCCCTGTTTTATTTATAAAATTTTAGGACCCTAAATATCAAAATATTTAGTGATCTAATGGTTTTAAAGTTATCTCAAAGTATTTCCCCATTCAGTTTCAAATCTTTATCATTGGTTTTTAAAATCTTTCATTGTTCATAATTAATTTTTGCGGCCAATACATGTTTATTTTCTTGTATTTGTCATACTTTTTATTTTCATTCACTCTTTAATTACTCTTACTTATAAATTTTACCAATAATTTATTTTAATTATTTTTTATAAACATAATTTTTAAAAATCAATTTAGTTTCTTTTATGATCCTTTTATAGTTTTTTTCTTAGAAAATATTATTCACAAATTTCATAATTCATTATCATAATCATATAGAAAATATATTAATTACAGTTATTTTAATCTTAAAATTAGTATTAACAAATCATGTAGAATATTATTATTTTTGACCTAGGATCCTAAAATTTTTAGGAACGGCTCTGTATATATATGGTATTAGACTCAAATAATCTTAAACATGTATGACAGAGTTGGGATTTATTCCAAAATAAATGAGATAAAATAGCTTATCGTTTTTAAGAGACGAGAACCTGTTGAAAGAGTAATTTGAATGAGCTTTAAGTAGAAGGAATTTTCATTGCAAAAAATATGCTCGTGAAACAAAAAGATCTTTATGATTTTGTGTACGTACTTAATTTGGTTTTGGAAGATTTGTGATTGCATTATTAAGGCATGACTTAGAGAGATGTTACAAAAAGATGGACTTGGACGGAATTCTTATCTGGTTAAGGAAAACATCCCTTAGAACATTAAAAAGGAGAAAAATGCTTCTAATATTTGTTCATTCTTCATGTGAAGAAAAGGAGAGAGATTAATAACAATGTAAGAGTCATGCAAGTATAGATCACCACTGCTGGTCTTATGGATCTCATTGTGAGTTAAGAATAAATCGGAGGCCATCTAAGAAAGGTTATTCGACTTGTATAAATTCTAAAATTGAGCATTATTTGTAATTGTTTTCAAGAAATATTTTCTAGCAAAAGTTGAAGGCGTTAACACCTGCTGAATCTCGTTTTTATGTGTCTTGTATTTTTTCTGCATTTACATGTGAGTCACTTTATTTATTTCTAATTGGTTGTGACTTGTGAGTTAGAAATCCATTATATATAACCCAAGTTTTCTGCATGTAGATAAGATATTAAGAGGTGGCAATCAAGTCCAGTCTAAAATATGGAGGCGATAACTCGTACGTTGTTATGTGACTTTTAAAAAAATGTTTCAGTAAGTTACAGAATATATTTTTATTGTTATTTTATATTGTCTTTATATAGATTTTTACAAAATTTATATGGTCGTATTTTTCCATGGGATAGTGTGTGGTCGTAGCAAACACTGCGACTCTGCAATGGTCAATAGAGTTACGCGGATCATCGTTTATTCGGTCGATATTTTGCCAAGCAATGATATAAATTTTTAATAAAATAATGGGAATAGTTTTAGACCATAACTTTTTGGATGGTTTCGTTTTTTTTTTTTATGACGTACAAAGATTACAAATGAACAAAAAAACATAGAGTGAAGATTCGGAATCTAAGCAAAGGATATAGTTCTTGAACCACATAAGTAAGTGGTCCATTATTTGTTTGGTTTTCTCTACCTTTGTACGCCCACCTTCCCTTTCCATTTGTTTCATTTATCTTTTTTATTGTAACAACCATTTATCCTCAAACTAAGATCTCAATTTTTAATTCGAATTTCTATTGAATTAAGAAATACTAGTAGTCTAGTAGAATAGTTACGGCAGTGGTAGTCAAGAGCAAGTTTCAAACAACACAGTCAAAATATGAAATAGTCAATTTAAAATTTAGAGCAAGTGCATTCATTGAATCATAATTGCTGTTGACCAAGTGGAAAAAAACTCAGAAGCCTCTTTATGAGCAAGCCCCAACAAATCATGTACGTGTCTGAAACATCAAGTTCGAGAGAAATAACTCAATAAGTCATGTTTCTACATGTAAATGTAAAAAATCAGGTGTTGCAAATTTTTATAGGTTTTCTGCAAAGTCTTTGCCAATCTACAAAGAGAAAATCCTAAGTAAATGGTCAACTTAAGGAAAAACCAATGATACAGAAAAGAGCCGTTGAAAGGAATCCCAACGTATATTTTGATAATCGACGAAATAACATTATACATAATCTTACAAGAAGAAGTGTTTGAGCAATAGTATCTAAGTTGTTTTCTTGGGGTATTCTCTTGGTCCGAAAATGGTTGAACCAACCCTCACATTGGTGCTTCCCATCTCAATCTGCAGTTGCATAAGTTCAAAGAAACTTAGTCAAAGATCATCTTCCACGTTTCTAGTTCCCCGGAAGAAATTAAAAACACAAACAAATGATTCTATATCGGGTTGGTTGCATCCCCAGTATTATAAGAGAGACAAAGACATTACCGCTTGCTCGAAGTCACCCGACATGCCCATGGACAGTTCAAATTGATCCTCAGCCATTCCAAGTGCCTTGCAGACATCAGCTCTACAGTTTGAAAGTGTCTGTCCCCGTTTATGGGGGAAAGATTAAACCTTGGTAAGCAAAATTTGTAGATAAAACCCGAGAAGTTTGTTTTGCCACGGTTGTAGAACAATAGCCTTATATGAAAATACAAGGTTCACGGATAAACAAGTATCCAACCGAGTAGATTCAGTAGCATACCCTGAAGTTCTCTGGAGTAGACGTATAGTCAGGCATCCCAATAGTCATTAATCCAGAGAATACCAGATTTGGACAGTGGAGTTTCACATGTCTTGCCAGCTCTACAACACTGGAAGGTTCAATTCCAGATTTAGCTGCACCAATTTCAGGAACAAAGAGTTAGCCAATGAACAAAGCTGGAGAACGAAATCAATTAACAGGACGGAAGCTCGGTAGTAATATACTCACAAACTTCTCCGCTTGTGTTCACTTGGACCAAAACCTTCAGTGGATGTCTTCCAAGATTAGAAACAGCTCGATCTAGATGATTTGCTACCTGTGAATCGAGTGAAATAAATCCCAAGTGCATGATTGCACCAAAATAGCATCCAACTAAAACCTCTTAGCACACTGAATTGCACAAGTTAAACACCACAAATCTATGACCTGTCACTGATTTCTCATCATTCTAATCTAGAACTACCTCGTAAGCTGAAACCTATGCAAAGGAATTGTAAGCACAAAACATCTACTACATATCCAAGTTTTCTGGTAATCCTTGAAGAATCCTATCATACAAGTGTGTTATGAGTGAAGTTGTATTAACCTTTTCGCCATCTACACCATGAACCATTGCCAAGTTTGGTACTCCAGCTGCAAATATTGGATTAAAAAGACTCTCACTTAACCCCTAAACCAATAGAATCAATTCAATCCAGAAACTTGGAGAATCATTATTGAAGATGGGGATTAAAGTCACACTCAATAGCGTTTTGGCTTTGTTGCTCTGTAAATGCCCCACGAAATGCCACTCTATATCATCGGGAAGCTGTAGATCAAATTGAAGGAGAAGCTCGTTAGTTGGATTCGAAGAAGAATCATTCGGATTTTGAACTGTAAATTAGAAACGCGATGATTCCCTTTTAAAAAATCAGTCAAGGACGACGAGAACCGTAGATAATAATGAACCTGTGGAACTTTATCGATGAATTCTTGAACGTAATTCTCGCCGAAGCAACGGTGACCTGCGTCGTAGATTTGGCGAATAAGTGAGACGGGTTTAGTCTTAGAGACTGCAACGACCCTGACCCGCTCCGGATCTCTTCCTACATGCTCCGCTGCCTTACGAGCTCTCAGAATCACAGACCGGAGCGCACTTGCGGCGGTTGCCTCTACCGCAGGAGCTGCCATCGCCAATCACCACTCGCTAGTCGCTAGGGACGCCAGCCAAATTGGGTTTTTTCGGGAATTAAAATTTTGTCGGGTCATAATTTTCCCACGTAATTATTTTACGGCTTTTGGATATTGTTGTTATACACGGTCCACACGTTAAATAATCATTTCGATTAGGAGTATTGTATTAATTAATTTTATAAATAGAAAGAAATGTCTAAATCGGTTTTGGAATAAATCGGTTTGAAACCGCCAAAAAATGTCTTAACCAACTTGTTCTACGGCCAACTTCTTCGTTGAACCTTATGGTAAAATGAGAATCTTCATATATAATTGTATTGTCTCATAAATTTACTTCAATTTATACAAGTACATTGAGGAATTTTTATTTATTTATACAAGTACACATACTCCTGACCAATTTCATGAGATTATTGGAAAGAAGATGTTCCTTTGCTTATATATATACACTTTCAAAACGTTATGGGATTCATAATTACACCCACCTCTTATTGATTCAATGAATTGGACATAGCATCATCCAATGTAAATAATTTTCAACCTTGTATATGTATGTAGACTTTTAAGTAGCTTTAGTCAGTTTGTTGTGGATTATACGCCCCTAGCTCGTGTAATGGACAGATAATTCAAGCGTAGTTACAGAGACCGTAGACGCATAACTCGCCGAGCTCACACCGATGGTTACATTGCCCACAATGGCTTTTGTCGTAAGACAAGTACACGCATTGGCCGCGACAACACGTCTGTGAGAATTTGCATTTGTTATTACACGCGCCGCAGTTCTTGTCATCATTGGTCACGTCTATGCACTTGTTGTTGCAGCTAGCATGTCACCGTCGAGTTGCTTCCTCCGCCTCCGTAGAGGCTACATATCTCAGGGTCTTTATTGCAATGGTCCACTGCATTAGGCTTTAGCTCGCCAACTTCTTTCTGAGCCAAGAACCGGATCGGTCTTATTGTAGGCGCATCTGGTGCACCAAAGCTCGTGTGCTCCAAGGTGGTGGTGGTGGTTCTGGTTGTGATGACTGCGATTGTGATGGCGGTTGTTATTGCGATGGTCCCAATTAGCTTCACGAGGGCCATGTTCTCTTCAGCTTTGGGGTTGTGTGTGTGAGAGAGAGAGAGAGAGAGAAGTTGTTCTCTTTTTGTCTCTGAGAGTGAGATCAGATGAGAGTGAGATCAGAGTGCAAGGATTGAGATTGGTAAGAAATTAAGGAGAAGAGGGTGGACTTCAGGGTTTATAGTTGTCGTCGAGTATAGTTGACGCGGGAAATGCGGTGAAAAAGGGTGATTAGGGTTAAACGTACAAACTGAAGAAGAAGGGAAACAACAAGAATATCACTATATGCATGTACATAGTTCATGAATTTATCCCCCCATGGGCCGACGTGACTGCTGAGGCAATTCAGGCGAGTTGAAGGGAGAAGCAAAGGCATCCATTTTTTTAATTTATTTTTCTTATAATTAGTTGCGGCTTGTGAGAACCAAGAAACATTAGATTTCTATTTCCAATATAGGCAAAATTGTTCGAAAAGCCAGCTTTAATTTGAGTATTAAAAAACTTTGTTATTCGTCCTTGTAAACTTAATCAGCCAACAGTCTACATACTGCAAAGATGAAAATCCTTTATTAAGTTTTTTAAGTATATAGAAAATATAAATATAGATATATGCATGACATATTACGTTAACTATTGTTGAAGAATCGAAGAGAGGAAGTTAACATACGCTCTTCTCGACGCGACATGGTTGTTAGCTTTTGACTCAATTTCACCGTTCACGTTTTGTATTGCCATTTATCTCGATTCTCGAATTGGCCGTGTCCGCGTCAAGTATCTTTTCCATGTATAACACAAACAACAACTATACTATACGTTTTTAACAAAAGAAAAACAATTATACTATATATATCCATTTTTATTTACCATCCCATCTAGTTGGTTAGAAAAGAATAATAGTTTTTTTTTAACATATCAAATAATTCTAGTTTTTACATAGTTTATAACAGAACTAAAAATATTAAGTGGATTATCAGTTTATTGATCGAATTGATTGATCAGAACTCAGAAGTAAGAACAGAAACACTAGGACTAATGATTTTAAAGGTTTGTTTGTTTGTTAATAGAAACTTATATTTATTTACAAGTAAAAAAGAAAACTAAATATTGTTAGTTTCTGCAATATAATAAAGATAGTTCTTACATGTTATGAAAGTTTTAAATATCAAATATAGCTGATATTCTATTTAAAATTCCGGAGGTAGTAGTCACAGTTTTAAACAATACTCCCTTAACTAGAGGCCAGGAAGTCAAATGGTCAACTCTTTTCTCGCATTTGTTACAGACTTCGAGCTGAAGTAACAAAAGTCAACATCATTCTTCTATTGGATGTATTTTGACCTCTACTTATTATACCGTACGTATAAGCAATTGCAAAAAAAAAAAAACCTAGCCGGGTACGAAGTATTTATAAACATTCTTAATATATACTAGTATTAAACTAAGCAACAAATGTACACTAACATTGTAAAGCTTTCCATTAAATCTATCATGTGAACCCTACGCAATTCTAAAGACTGGTTTAAAGGCCCATATCGATGATAACCCCTCTCCCTTTGTAACCAATTTATATTTAGAGAAACAGACTTCTAAACCCAATCCCCAATATTGTTATAATGATATTTACAACGGCCCATTTGTTGTTAAGCTTTGTTAATTTAACTAATCTTCTAAAAGATTTATATTTTAAAAGAATGTTTCTTTGGCATATCATCCAAATTCGAAGTGTGAGATAAATATAAGTAGTAAGCAAATAACCGGTGTTTTCATAGTTTTTTTATATTTATACGCTCTTCTTAATCTTGCGGTCAAGAAAAAAAGAATCCGCGTTTATCAGATGCATGAATCCGCGTTTTCCATTCAACCCCTAAAACTTCCAAATTTAAAATTACTAAATTTCTAGATTAAACATATTCCATAACCGAAAAATATAAAAGTAAACTCTGAAATCCAACTGTATCCTCGGAGAAAAAGGAAAGACAGAATACATATTCCCAAGTTGCATTCTAATTAAAGAGCTGCATTCACATTTCGATTCGACCACACATTTTGTTTTCTTTACAGCCGCATAAACAAATAATTAAATTTAAACTTTGATCAGTTAAATCTTTGTTAAGCAGGGTGGATTTATGCCGTTCCCACGTTAAATGGTCTGTACTTGAGATTTGATCAACGCTCCTCTGTCACGTGAAAAATTCACGCAACTCTTCAGTTTGATCTTATCGGAGGTTTGAAGTAACGGCGCCGTCCACTCTGGCTTCATGCCGCCAAAGCTGTCTTTACCCATTTATCTTCCGCCACGTGGCTTGTTTCACGCACTCATTTTATATTGCTACCAGAACCTGTGTGTTGGCCAAATATGTATGTATTTGTGTGGTTAGAGTGCTGTCAATGCATTTAATTCAAAATTACTACACTATAACTTTAAATAATGCAGATGACTCAACATGCAGCATTGCAGCTGTTCGCAACATTGATAAGTTTGCACTCACATGATGATATTGCAGTTAAAGCGATACCATCCTAATTTTGGGATAGTATATAACTCAATTAAAATATATATATAGACGTAAAAAATAAACTTAAAGAGACATAAATCATGTAAGTAAAAAAAAAAAAAAAAACCATGTAAGTTTCCATTTGTACCTTTTTCTTCTAATAACTATGATTGTTCTTGGTATGAATCATGCTAAATATTTCAAAAACTCAGATTAAGTGACGTCTGACATAATATGAATTTTGAATAAAGTTTAAACTGCTGTAAACAGGAAACAAATATATATATAAAGTGAAAGATAAGCTAATCAATAATTGGAAAAGAAGAAATCAAGAAATAACGAATGAAGAATGTCGTCTCCGACTTTGAACCAAAACCCCATGCCAAAGTCACATACACACACTTCTACATACCCAAAACACACACACATACCAAATTCCTTTTATATATATAAGCTTCTTATAAGCCATTTGTTTAAACAATTCATCATCTCTAAAATCATTTCTCCCCAAAAAATACTCTCTAAATTCACATCTTCTCTGATTTTTTGTTAACTTTGCTCCAATGGAGATTAATTGGACAAGAGGACCAATCATCGGACGAGGCTCCACCGCCACCGTCTCAATAGCAATCTCAAGCTCCGGTGAGATCTTCGCCGTCAAATCCGCCGACTTATCGTCCTCAGCGTTCTTGCAGAAAGAGCAATCGATCTTGTCTACATTGAGCTCTCCTCACATAGTCAAGTACATAGGCTCTAGTTTAACGCGCGAGAACGAGGGATTGGTTTACAATATTCTGATGGAGTACGTTTCCGGCGGGAGTCTTCATGATCTAATCAAAAATTCCGGCGGAAAGTTACCGGAGCCGGCGATCAAATCATACACGCATCAAATTCTCAAGGGTCTGATGTATCTTCACGAGAGAGGGATTGTTCACTGCGACTTGAAGAGTCAGAATGTGCTGATTGAAGAAAACGGCGTGGTTTCGAAAATTGCCGATATGGGTTGTGCTAAACCAGCTTCCATGTCAGAATTTTCCGGCACACCGGCGTTTATGGCGCCGGAAGTGGCACGTGGTGAAGAACAGAGGTTTCCGGCTGATGTATGGGCTTTGGGATGTACGGTCATCGAGATGATAACTGGGTTAAGCCCTTGGCCGGAGCTAGACGACGTCGTTGCTGCAATGTATAAGATTGGATTCTCTGGTGAGTCGCCGGAGATTCCCGGGTGGATATCGGAGAAAGCTAAGGACTTTCTGAATAATTGTTTGAAGAAAGATCCGAAACAGAGATGGACGGTGGAAGAATTGCTTAAACATCCTTTTCTCGACGAAGAATCTCAATCTAGCGATTGTCTGAACAACACTTCTTCTCCGAGCACTGTGTTGGATCAACGATTCTGGGATTCATGCGAAACCTCTGAAAGTCTCTTAATTTCGACGGATCACGAAGACCCTTTTGCTGGTTACTCAGAATCTTGGGATTCATCGGTTGATCGGATCGAGAAACTAGCCGGAGATGAAATTTCAAGCTTACCGGACTGGGATACTGAAGACGACGGGGGGTGGACTCAAGTGAGAGGCGACGAAAATGGAGAAACTGAGAAACGCGACAGCGACGAAGACGCGATTTGCGTTGAAGCAACGACGTCGTCGCAAGTGATTGAAGGAATTGAAGATTGGATTTCGAATCAGTTCTCGGAATATTCCTCTGACGACATCATTAATAATTTCTATTCTAATGTTGCTATTCAAGGAAATTTGATCGTATTTTATTATTTTAGTCTAGAAAATAAATATGTTCACACGCAGAAAATACTTCAGTGTAATAAAATTAGAATAAAAAACATTTATTTGTCAAATTGCAAGCTATTTTAATTCACTAACCTATTCTGACCAGTTAATTTAAACAATGTCCATGTGTAAAAAAAGAAATATGCATACATTAGTCGATGTTCCCTACACAAAAACATATAAATATATGTCAACATTTGCGTTAGGCTATGTGCCAACGATTTCTAGAAACTATAGTATTGTACATACGACTCTGTAAGACAAGTCAAGTTGTATATTTTAAAGTTGGAAACGGAAGTCTTTGTGTTCTTGTTGGAGGTTAGGTCAATCTACAAGATGAGATTGACTATAGACGAAGTCAATCTGTAATTAGCCCAAAAATTCTCTATAGATGAAGTCAAATCTGTAATTAGCCCAAAATTTCTCTATAGATTGAAAACAATTTGTGTGCGTGTATACCCATAGCGCAGAAGACCCCCGTTATGTGAACGCAGACGACTTTACGGGGTTACAAAATCAAAGTCGGCGTTTACTTTACTAAGTTACTAAGCACCAAAATACATCTATCAAGTAATCAAAGCAGACTAATCCGTTTAGTCAACATTTTCGGTTTAAAATCTAAGAAAACACAGATACCGACACTGACAATTTCATCGGTCTTGATATTTGATAGTAGACATCATTTGAACATTCCTACTTCGACACCGACACCTAACAAAACAAATGACTTTTAAAATAATACCGTACCATTTATTAGGTACCGTTTATAGAATATTGTTGAAATATTAATTATATATTTTTTTCCGTACTTATCCAAAGGCAACAATTTAAGAAGAACACTTATAATGAAAAACTTTGGTCGACAAAACCTTTAATCACTTTCACATAGTATAAATGTGGTGTGTATAGTACGATTATTTTTTAAATTATTTTCTTTTTAAAAATCCTAAAAACATCTGAACTAGTGAACTGTTGTAAGCTAAAAACAATGTCTGAATTGTTGTAAGCTAATAATATTACAAAATCTGAACTGTTATAAGCTAATAATATTACAAAATAAAATGAAATAATAATATTACACATAAACCATTTTCTCTTATCATATGATTCATGGCCACTACTATCTTTTAATATTTCATAATCATATGACATATAATATTAAAACTTACCAATAGATTGAAAAACTAATCACAAGTAGAAGTTCGTTCGTAGTTTATCAAAAAAATAAAGTAGAAGTTCGTTGTGAAGGGTCGATGCTGATGATTGATGACTCAATGCTGACGTCGTTATAACTTCATCAAACACAAAACATTCCAAAAATAAATTACTTGTCATCTCATTTTTTACAGTGTTTGTAATATTTTTATATATAAAAAAAGTGTTTGTAATAGTAGTAAGTGGGTGAATGTCCATACTTGACCACCTCATCGCATTAAAAGCTTATCAAAATTTTGAAATACGTACATAAATTAAAATAATCGGATGAAATTGTCCACACTCACGGTAAGAACATTTAGTCGGTTTGGTAAACCATTGCAAACAGATTATATTGTGAAAATGTTATTTCTTTGAGATCATGGTAAAAATGTTTCGTAAAGTTTTTCTGGCTGTTTTTTTTCAAATTAATTCAATCGATCCAATATCTATATCAAAATTTCAACTTATATACGATGTAAGTCTTATAAAACTATATCAGGTCACTAAATCATTATATATAAATTATTCAGATAAATTTATTAGAAACTAAAAGAGTTGACATGAGAAAAAAAAAGAGAGGGAAGAGTTATAGTTGGCATACACACTCAACAATAATATCATACAACCCTTTATTTTGTCCTTTTCTGTTATGCTCCTCTTTCATGCATTCCATTAGATGACTCATGGCTGGAGTGGGTTGTATTATATAGACCCTAAGCCCTTACCCATTCCAATATTTAATCTCATTTATTATTCTTTTAAAATTCACAACTGGTTGATATTTTTGTTGTTTCTAAGAAACTTATGTGTGTCCTATATGTGTGTTACATAATAATTTGTATTTTTTTCCTCATATTAGAACTTGTATTCTAGTACTCACTTTCTTTTCCCGTTGTAATCATTTTAAAGGCATGGAATCTAAATTACTCACTCTTGGTACACCATCAATTTTTGATTTTTAAAGAAGGCTAGAAACGTTATTTGAATCAAATGAAGCCCAGACCCGTTATGTCTGTTAAGTAAAGGTAATTAGTCCAAATAAAAGCCCATTAAATATACAACAATACACGAGGAAAACGACGTCGTTAGTTGAGTGGGTTGGTCATTTTGACAAGTGACGACGACCTTTTGAAATAGCGATCGAAGCAGCTTCTTTTTGCAGTGACTGAGTTGCTATCATATCAATGGAGGCTACGGCGGCGCCATTCTCGTCAATTGTCTCTTCGAGACAAAACCTTTCTTCTTCTTCTTCTTATTCGATTCGCGCTTCTTCCCCGACTTCTTTGTTCCTTTCCCGGAAGAATATTGGCAATGTTAATCTCAAATTCAAATCTCCGAGAAGCTTCTCCGTCCGCGCATCTTCTCCTTCCGATTCTGGTATTTTTCTATTGGGTTTTCCTGTTATTATAAATTCAATTATGTTTTTTTTTTCTTCTGAAGTCTTTTTTCTTTTTTTTTTAAAATCTGTCTCTATGGTGAGTAGTTGTGACTTTGCTTGACTACGGAGCTGGAAATGTCCGGAGCATACGTAACGCTCTTCGTCATCTCGGATTCAGTATCAAAGATGTTGGTTTTTTATTTTAAGTTTATCTCCATTTTCTCGCATTTTGATTCCTGGTAACTGTAGTCATCTCTTACGCGTCGTTATGTCATTGGGTGAACTTAAAATGTTAGGTTCAAACTCCAGGAGACATTCTGAATGCTGATCGACTCATTTTCCCCGGCGTTGGAGCTTTTGCACCGGCCATGGATGTACTGAACAAAACCGGGTACGCAATTACTAAGCTCTGTGGATTTCCCTTTTGATTCACTATACATCAATTAGCATGAAGTAGCTTTCTTGTTACTTTCTGAGGTCAGAGAGGTCTTCAAATGTAGCAAATTTGGAACCACCTCTCATGCTTAAATCATTTAAAGTGCTTGTTCATAAAAAAAACTTAGAGTGAACATGTCTTATTTAGTTCTTCATGTACGATTTTTGGTTCTTTGATGTTTTCAGGATGGCAGAAGCATTGTGCACATATATTGAGAATGACCGTCCATTTCTAGGCATATGTCTTGGGCTACAACTACTTTTCGAGACTAGCGAGGAGAACGGACCAGGTTTAGCTTAATTGTCCCTCTTCATAATATCTCTTCTAGAATATTTGCTTCAACACGCTCAACACGATCTACGTTATGATTTCATGTATTTTCATGGTGTATTTTCTACTTACACAATAGTATATTTGTGTCAGTCAAAGGTCTTGGTTTGATTCCTGGAATAGTTGGACGCTTTGATCCTTCAGCTGGTATAAGAGTACCTCACATTGGCTGGAATGCTTTGCAAGTGGGGAAGGATTCTGAAATTTTGGATGACGTTGGAAATCGTCATGTATATTTTGTTCATTCATACCGGGCCATTCCGGTATGGATCTGAATAATCTCTTCTTTTCTGTCGTTTTTCGTTATTGTGCCTTTTTGTTTCTCTTATTCTTCGCGCATTTGATAAATATAGTTCTGTAATTTCTGTAGTCAAATGAAAATAAGGAATGGATTTCGTCTACATGCAATTATGGTGAATCTTTTATATCTTCCATAAGAAGGGGAAATGTGCATGCAGTCCAATTCCATCCCGAGAAGAGTGGTGGTATGATTTAGTATAGTAAATTTTTTGTTGATATCTTTCTCTCTTATTCAGAGGCTATTTTCATATTTAGTATCATACTAATCCTTAATCTGGATATATATTTCAGAGGTTGGGCTTTCTGTTTTAAGAAGGTTCTTGCATCCAAAATTACCCGCGACACAGGTAGCTTTCACTCTAGCCTTGCATCTAAAATGTAAGCTTCCTGATTTTTTGGTGTCTAATGGAAACCACATTTCACTTGAAGACAGAAGCCAATGGAAGGGAAGGCTTCAAAACTTGCAAAGAGGGTAATAAGTTTGTCCTGTTATTATCGGAAGTCTGTCTCCTCCAAAACATTGTTGTCTTTGATCTTAACTATTCTGGTAGGCTATTTTTCTAATGATTTTTTTTTTCCTTCAGGTGATTGCTTGTCTTGATGTGAGGAGTAATGATAAAGGAGATCTTGTAGTAACTAAAGGGGACCAATATGATGTGAGAGAGCAATCTAATGAAAACGAGGTCAGTTGAAAATTGTTACTTCAATGTCGTATCATTGTTGGTATTTGGATGTTTTCGTGATTCGTCCATGTCTTACCTGAGACTGAGAGGTGTTTGGTTGAACTAGTTATTATCATCTGGAACAACGCTCTGGATTTATTAACTTTTGTTGTGCAGGTTAGAAATCTTGGCAAACCTGTTGATTTGGCTGGGCAGTATTACAAAGATGGTGCTGATGAGGTATGCTTTCACAGTATATGTTCTCGTTGCAATGTCATGTTAATGGCTCCAAGATGTGGTTTGGCACTTCACCATGCTGCTTGTGGGTTTTCAGATTAGCTTCTTAAACATAACTGGATTCCGCGATTTTCCTCTAGGGGATTTGCCGATGATACAGGTGCCAAGATTTTATTTTTCTGATTATAATTTAAGTGTTACTTCCGTACCTTCCCTGTAATTTTCGATTTAGATCACTATCCATGATTTATAGGTGTTGAGGTACACATCAGAGAATGTCTTTGTACCACTAACTGTTGGAGGTGGGATTAGAGATTTTACAGATGCTAGCGGCAGGTACATGTTAAGAGTTTTCTTTTACAGCTTGTTTCTGTGAACATGTCTGTGCGGGCATTATGTTCTTTTTTTTTTATTCAGCAAGGACATTGCAATTTATTCTCTACAACAATTTAATATCAAGTTATTTTGGCTCAGGTACTATTCTAGCTTGGAAGTTGCTGCTGAGTATTTCAGATCGGGTGCTGATAAGATCTCCATAGGAAGTGATGCTGTTTATGCTGCAGAGGAGTTTATGAAATCAGGGGTAAGCTTTTACTTGCCCGTCTAATTTATCCGAGTTATTGTTCATGCTAGCATCTAAAACTGAATGGATCAATAAATCCCCTTTTGCTGCTTTCTTGCAGGTGAAGACAGGAAAGAGTAGTTTAGAACAGATATCCAGAGTATATGGAAATCAGGTGATTGTCCAGCAGAATTGGCCTTCTTTTTACTTAACCCGAATGTTGCATAACATAAAGGATGTAGTTGCTTTACACAAGGATATCAATATCTTAGTTACAGATGGAGTAAACAGTGAATATATATTTTTGACTGCGTTTAGATAGTTGTTTCTTAAACTCTCTATTTTATGTGTGAAATCCGAAGCAGCTTTTCACTTAATTGATAGATTTTTTTTCTCTTCACAGGCAGTAGTTGTAAGTATTGATCCTCGTAGAGTTTATGTGAACCATCCTGATGATGTGCCATACAAAGTCATCAGAGTAACTAACCCAGGTATGCTGGTGTGGTCACCTCTCACCTCTCACCTCTCACCTCTATACATTAAATGGATAGATTTGAGCGCTCTCATGCATATGAAGTTCAAGGCAAAATGTTTATATATTGCTATGTTAACCGGAACTCTAGTTCATCTTGGGTCAATCTTATTTTAGCTTTCGTCGTATAGCCTTGAGTTTTTGGAACTATACCAAAACGTAGTTACATTGAATAGAGTTTCTTTAAGTTTGCGTACTACTATAATAACTTGGATTTGATCTTGCTGGTGTTAGGTCCGAATGGGGAAGAGTATGCCTGGTATCAGTGCACGGTAAAATTCCAGCAACTCATTGCAGTTTATAATTGATTTGTCTCATTCCTTAACTATTGGTTTCTCAACTAAAAGGTCAGTGGAGGACGAGAAGGTCGGCCTATTGGAGCATTTGAGCTTGCAAAAGCGGTTGAAGAATTAGGTGCTGGTGAAATTCTATTGAACTGCATAGACTGTGATGGTACATTCAAAAAGCCCTTCAAAATCTTATAATTGGTTTCATATCTAAAATTTGGAGCACCATTACTCGCGACGAGAAGTGAATAATGGTGCACCATTAAGATCATCGTATGCTAAAAGTTTCTCTCCTTGTGATACCTTCCTTCTCTGCGAGTTTCAGGTCAAGGAAAAGGATTTGACACAGACTTAGTAAAGCTCATCTCTGATTCAGTTGGCATACCAGTGATTGCAAGCAGTGGAGCAGGCACTCCCCAGCACTTTTCCGAGGTTTTTGAGAAGACAAACGCATCTGCCGCACTTGCTGCTGGCATTTTCCACCGGAAAGAGGTAACCTTTTTTTATTATCTTTAAAATCTCAGGTGAAGTCGTAAACCTTGTTTTATAACTACTCGAATTCCGTTTTGTATCAAGGTACCAATCCAAATTGTGAAAGAGCACTTACTAGAGGAGGGCATAGAAGTCAGGATCTGAGATTTCTGGTCTAAGGATTACCGATTCGGTTCAAGTGTAACCATAAGTCATGTCATATTCAACAAGAAGATCGATTATATATGATCAATAAGTTATAATAAGTCGGAACCATCGGAGCTCTAACAGATCTGAGTGATTCCTCTTATAATTCATTTTCATTTGTCGGGAGACCATGATAATTCCTTTGCAAGAAAGTAGATGAATTTATGTTTTTCCCCACTTGACAATAAGAAAGCATATAAGTTTTCAAAATTTTCTTTACTTTTCAGTTTTCGCTCGTCTGGATGTTAGTAAGAAAGCATTAAAGGAAGAAATCATTGAAGTTGAAGAACCAACCTCAAAACTCAAATGGGTCTTTTATTCAGTAAAAAAATGAACATATTTTATCAAACTGAGGCTTTTCTTCCCACCAGGCAATACCCGGAAACTGTAAAGAAACTTGAAAGAGAAAAATTGTTGTTACCCCAAACGTTTTAAAGACATTGCAGGTCTATAACTGGCAAAAAGCCAGACACTTTTTGGCTCCTTGGATCATATTTTTTCATATGTCAAGAAGAAGTCTTTGCGGATCCTCCACTACATCCTTGACACGGCGTAGGAAGTACACAGCCTCTCTCCCATCAATCAGCCTGTGATCGTAAGTGAGTGCAACGTACATCATTGGCCTTGGCACTACATTTCCTCCTACTACCATTGGGCGTGACACAATCGAGTGCATACCGAGTATAGCAGACTGCAAAACCACAAGTTGCTTTTAGTAAAATAAACTCGTTTGTGATTGAGACCCGGTGAGAGAGGAACTGAATGTAAACCTGAGGAGGGTTAATGATTGGAGTGCTTATGAGACTTCCATAGACACCACCGTTTGAAACGGTGAATGATCCTCCAGCCATCTCGTCTATTGATATGGTTCCTTCATTTGCCTTCTTGGCAAGCGTGTTTATAGTCTTCTCTATCTCGGCAAAGTTCATTTTATCAGCATCTCTTATGACTGGTACAACAAGTCCCTGGAAAAGAGATCACAAGAAGAATTTTTCAGCCTCACATACATGATTGCAATAAGGATACAATTTAGCACAAACCAATAATAGCTAGAGAATGAAAACAAACCTTAGAGGTACCAACAGCGATACTGATATCTACATAGTCTCTGTATATGATATCATCCCCGTCGATGACTGCATTTACAACTGGTTGATGCTGGAGGGCGCTAACAGCAGCCTGAGACAGATAACAAAGAAAATTGTATTTCTGGCATTGTCTTATTTTAAATCACAGAAAAAAGTGAGTAATGCATACTTTAATGAACCCAGACATAAGCCCCAACTTCACTCCATGTTTTTCATAAAATGCATCCTTGTATTGAGATCTAAGCTTCATCAAATTAGTCCTACACGGAGAATTGAGCTCCATAATTAGTAAACAACACATAACTGACAAGAGTAATTCAGTGCACCAGAAGTATTTGCATAACTAATATAGACATGTCAACTTGGGGGTTATAGCTGTAACTCACATATCAACTTCGTTGAAAGTTGTCAGCAATGCAAAAGTATTTTGAGAGTCTTTCAACCTTGTTGCAACCCGTTTCCGAAGTCTTGTCATTGGAACCTGCAGTGTTGTTCAATGTTATATCACCAATCATGTGACTGAATTAGGAAGCAAAATTAACTTTATTTAACTTGACCACACTGATTTAAGAATTCAAGATGGAAGCAACGGAAAATGAGAGAGTTTACAAACCCGGCTTTCTCTTTCCTTAGGCGGAAGCTGCGGCTCTTTAGCAGACTGTTTAGGTGGTGGTGGCGAGGAAGGTGCTTTGGGTTTCTCTACTACAGGAGCAGTTTCCACTTTGGGCTTCTGGTTATCTTCAGCAGGAGGAGAAGGTTTGGAATCAGATGTCTCTGGTACTTTCTGAGAGGGGGCAACATGAGATGCAGCATCCTCAGACTTTGAAATAATGGCGACCT
>CM051388.1:5624430-5749430 GCA_028015245.1 Cardamine occulta | reverse complement strand
TGGTTCCTGGTTCTACAGTATCTCCTTCCTTGACTAGAAACTGCATTAGAAGACCAAACCAAACAAGTCGACTCAGTGTGAACTAACCATAGAAACACCAGAAAGATAAACAATAACGAGTGAACATAAAACAACACAAATAGCAAACATATTATACCTCTTGGATCACACCACTTGCTGGGCTTGCAATATCTATTGTCACCTAATGCAGAAAGATGAATCAATTAATAGTATTTGGTTGAGGATAACCCAAATATTCCAAATGTCTTTAGATTAAGAGCAAGAAAAAATAAATATTGATACCTTATCAGTTTCAATCTGTGCAATAGCCTCATCAGCCTCGACTCTCTCACCAGGTTCTAAAAGGTAAGCATCAGATGCACCAACAAAAGAACTTTGAGATATATGTTCACTCATCAGAAAGAACCGGAAGAGACAATGCAAAAGAGAAACATACTCTTCAGAAAGTTTGCTAAGGTGCCATCGGTGATCGATTCCCCCATATGAGGTACAACGGCTGCCACTGAATCTCCTTCAGTAACATAAACAAGAAAGTGCGTGAAGAAACCTATAAATCCAATTTAAGCTACAGAAAAAGCAGATTGCAAAACCCGAATTAATCTGCATCAGAATGGAGGCTCCAAAATTCCTTATAAGCAATCATAGGTTCCCCAATATAGCAAACCTTAAAACTTAACTGAAAGACAGAAAGATCTCAGGTAAGAAGAATCATACCAGTTTCAGATGAAAAAGGCCTGACCCATCTTTGCAGGGTAGAGGAAACTGAGCTTTCTAACCTCGAGCAGCCGGAGTTCCCTGCAGGTGGGATGCAAACAAACAAGAGCACAAATCTTAAGAAGCTAGAACTAACCCCAAAGTCACATAAGAAAAAGTTGTAAGAAATACCTGGCAAAGCAAGGTTATGAAAGCTATGAGCATGATTTCCACGATACAATAACGCCTGTTCAGATTCTCACATATAATTCAAATGAAACTTTATTAGATTGTTCATCTAAAAAAGGCAGCTTTAGAAGAAAAATGAAAAACAAAAAAAAGACAGCTTTAGAATGATGTTTTAGGTGCTATAAAGACAGCTTTAGAATGATGTCAGAACACAGAGAAATATGAAACCATAAAAATACCAACTCTATTGGGAATAGATGACAAAACATGAAAGCAAAACGTACCCCTGTTTCTGAACCTGTTAGGAAGCTTGGGGAAGATGCCGCAACACGAGAAGATTGTAGTGATTTTCCGAATAACTGATACAACATAGAGAGATAAAACCATCACATTCTATAGAGCTGATCAAATTAGTATCAAATGAGATCAAAACTGAGCACTAACCGAAGGAGAAGAGCCTTTACTGGCAGCTCTCCTTATAACAGCACGCAACATCATTGGTACCAAATCTCTGTCAGGTCCGAAAATTTATCAGCAAAATGGAAAAAAAAAAAGGAAGGATTTTTCATCCTCATCTATAATATTCCAGCAAAATGAACAACTTTCAAACCAAAAACCAAAATCAGATTCATATTTTTTCCGATTTGGATATTTCCTCGCTAACGAAAACAAAAATGAATCAAGACAGAAATGAATTGAGAAATCTAACCGAAAGGCTGGGTTCGAATCAAAATGTTAGGGTTTGGACTTGGAGAATCGAGAAGAACGGGGAACGCAAATGACTTTTGAGCAAGTCACCGGAATATGGCAACTGGCAAGTTCATGAGCCTTGTACTGTGATTTACACGTGTCGAACTATAATTCGTTGATTTTTTTTTGTAATAGCATAATTTGATGAATGTATGCACAGAAAGTTGTACAATTTTGACAAAAGAAAAAGATAAGGCAATTGAGTTGAATAATATTCCATTCCACATCGTGGTCCGGACCGTCCGGTTACAATAAACCGTAGAGAAGATTGGTCTAGCCGTCTTTCTAGTTTCTACGAGAAAAAAACTTTGGCATCAACTAAGCCTGGTTGGAACACTGTGTTTCCATTTCCAAGGAGGAGGCAATTATAAACCGGTTGAGACCTTACCTCTCTTCTGGTTTACGATTTGGTGCTGAGAGATGGCTCGTCGCTCTACAACGACACTGCTCCAACACATCTTGTATAACAGACCAAATATAGAATTTTGGAAATTCATGTCGTAAGAATCGTTTGACGTTATCTCTTTAAGTGGATGGGAGATTTGGCAGGACACACCATACACATAGTACAATATATAATTTTACCTGAAAAAGACAATTCACATGCATTATACGATGCAAACATAATACACAAGAACGTTAAAATCTGCTTAAAATAGAAAGGAAACATGATTTATGATAAAGAAAGAAAAAAAAGAATAAGATCTTGATGAATTGGCTTTATATGAAAGTAAGCTAAAAAGGACTCTGTGTTGTCTCCAGATAAGCAAACTCTGGCATTTCTCTCTTCTTTATTTATATATATCATATCCTCTCTTCTATTTTTCAGGTGTAATTTTATCTCGTACCCTTTGTTCCTTTCTCTTTGTTTGCCTTTTTTTATCTCTTTGTCATTTGTCAGAGAGGAGAAGGTAAAAAAAAAAACAAATTGCGGAGATCGACAATGGAAGAACTCGGGGTGGTGAATATCGTTTTGTAGGTCCCACATTTTTAAAACCCCCGACGTTCAACCAATCACCGTCGAGAACCAATAAAAAATACGTTTATTTTAGTTTTCCTGAAATTTCGAATCAAGGAGGGTGCAATGATCCTGTACGGCGGGGGAGCACCCAAGGAAGGAGGAGAAGGAGGGATGGTTCTGAAGAAAGGGCCGTGGACGATGGCGGAGGATGAAACACTTGCGGCTTACGTCAAAGAATTTGGAGAAGGGAACTGGAACGCCGTTCAGAAGAAGACGTGGCTAGCTAGGTGCGGTAAGAGCTGCCGCCTCCGTTGGGCTAACCACCTCCGACCTAATCTCAGGAAAGGCTCCTTCACAGCTGACGAGGAAAGTCTCATCATCCAGCTCCATTCTCAGCTCGGTAACAAATGGGCTCGCATGGCTGCTCAGGTAAAATCCTACGCTTTGTCTATAATCTCATCAAGTTCATTGCTTCAATCTGTCTTCTTCATGCTCTATTCGTCTTCCAACTCTAAAAACCCCTAATCTTGTACCATTGTCTCCTTCTACTGTTTGTTTTCAATAGTTACCAGGAAGAACAGATAATGAGATCAAGAACTACTGGAACACGAGGTTGAAACGTTTCCAACGCCAAGGTCTTCCTCTTTATCCTCCACATATCAATCATCAACACCCCAACACTTCCTCCTCCACTCTTCCGTCCCCAACCTTCACCTTTCATACTCCAACCCTCCCTCCGCCTCCGCCTTCTCTGCTTTCCAAACGTTGTTATAACACTGCCTTTAATGATCTCTCAACCAAGGCTTCTTATACTTCTTCTCCAACTACTTTCCTTGTCTCTAATTCCTCTCCTTCCAACACCCATTTCACTCCTTCCTCTTATCACTCTACCAATCCGGTTTACTCCATGAAATCAGAGCTCTCTTTAAACCAAATTCCTTACTCTTCTACGTCTTTAGGAGTCTATCAAGTAAGCAGCTTTTCAGACAATGGTGATTGTAACCAAAACCTTAACACCGGTATGCATATAAGTACCTGCCAGCTATTAGAGGATCTGATGGAGGAAGCTGAGGCTTTAGCCGATAGCTTTCGGGCTCCTAAACGGAGACAACTCATGGCTGCGTCTGAGGACAACAACTTCTCGGGTAGTTTCGGATCTTCAAACATTCTATGTTCCCTACAAGGTAATAATCAGAGCTCAAAACGTTTCAATCTTTGACTCTAGTATATATCTGCGAAAACATGTGTTTTTGATTCCTCTGTTTTGATTAATACAGGTTTAAAACCAAAGGAAGAAGAGTCACTTCAGATGAGCACGATGCAAGATGAGGACATAGCAAAGCTTCTTAACTGGGGAAGCGAAAGTAGAGAGATCTCAAACGGTCAATCCTTTGTGACAACAACAGAGGACAACCTCGTCCTTGACGATCACCAAATCGCTTTGCTGTTCTCAGTTGATGATGAAGACAATAACAATACCAACAAGAACCCCACTGTGGCCTCTTGCTCATGGGACAATTTGCCGGGGATATGCTAGAGAAGACTAACTATCAACGAACAACTAATGGAAACATGTTATTGATAGTACAATTAAAAAGCCTGAATTATTATTATACCTGTCAATTGTGTTGTTACTAAAGATGTTTGATCCTCATGTTTGTGACATAACAAGTGTAGAGATCTTGCCTTGTTCATTGCTTATATGCTAATGGATATCCCAAAAGTTTTACCTGTCTCTTTGCACAACGCTCATTTATTTTATTTTTTTCACAACGCTCATTTTTGCTACCCGCAACCTGCCAGAAATCGTTGTGTTCATTCCTCTTAACCAAGGAAAATTTTCCTCTCTGCTTTTGAGTTTCTTCTCATATGATTTAACCTTTTATTGGATAGTTTTGTGTCCTTAGTACACACATAAGGATAGCCATTGCTTTCCCAGAGTCATGGCAAAAGACAAAAATGAATAATGAGAAGCAAAATCCATAAAGAGATTAAGAAGAAAAGCTCAAAACTTGGATGGTTTAAGCACAAAAGGCAGAGAAAACGCCTCAATGTAATGACTCTGAAGGTGTGCACATGGAGTCTGCCTTTTGCAGCTAAAATCTGCATTTTCTGTGTGCAAAGAACTCCACACCTTCAGAGAATTTAATAAATCATAAAGAAATAAGAAAGGAGGGCAAAAAGCACCCTTCTCATCTCAGTTCCCAAGATGCATACATACATACATACATATATAGAGAGAGTGTTGAGCAGTTTCGAATGTGTGTCTAAACTACTAAGTGTCAGAGCGGATTTGTCTCTGTACTCTTCTTCCTCAATGTGTTTCTTCTGTAATTTTGTTCAGAAAGATGCAGCCATGAGAGCGTTGGGGCCTTCTCCACACCTCCGATGAACATCCTTCATCCGATCCGCTGATCTACAAATCCCACTGCAGCTCCAATCGAACGAAGCAACACAGGTGTTGCCCGCCTGCGCTTTCCACTCACAATCTGCGGTTTCTCATTGATCAACACTGGCATTGACCAAACTTCCATACTTAAAAATAGACAAGAGAACTTGAAATTTTTACCTGTGGTACCACAACATAGCCTACGGTCATCTACATGCTCCACATCCAATCCAAGAAACCATGATCCTAAAGAGACATCCTCATTCACGTACTTGTGAAGTACGTTTCTGTATGCAAAATTTATCATTTGTTAACACACAATCAACGTATGAGCGTATAAGCATAAAGCAGATTAGTTTTTGGATTTGTCAAAGCTGTGGGAAAGAACTCACTGGTTTATTGATATATAAGACGCCAATTCCCTGGAAATTGCATAGAGCTGACCCGTGGCATGGCGGAAGTATTTGTTACCCTCTTCTCCAAATTTCCAGTACTCGGGTTCATGGTATCTCACTCCTCTAACAATGGAAATTTCCGAGAAAAATGAAAGTGAGACAAACATTGGAAATGAGAAGTAGTCTCTTGAAGGTGAAAAAGCTTACTTCTGAGCAAGAACAGGTCCAGATTTCATGCAACCAATGTAGACTCGGGGCTTCATTCGGTATCTTGCTAATTCTGCTCCAAGCGTGGCTGCAGAAATATCCGTAACAGAAGTGAGCACAGGCGCAAACGTAAGATGACAAGAAACATAGCAATTGAATTAAGGTAAGAGGATTTATTTTCACCTATATTTACATGCACATCATCATCGACTTTCACATAGAAGTCTGCATCCCACATTGCAAAAGCTGTGGTAAAGTAAGCTTTAGTCTTTGCTGACAGCTCAAGATAACCTTCAACATGCTCCTGCTCAAACAAACTTAAGAATTTAAAAACAGAAAGCTGGGATATCGGTAAAATATGTCTGCCGTGAATTTGTCCACAAGAAGTAGAATCTGATGAGAAACATGACCAGCAAAAGTCTTACCAGCCTCAAGAAGTCTCCATGTTTTCTTTCTTCTGCCTGAATCGCTCTATCAAGAATTCCACCCGGAGTGGCACTGCCCACAGAAAATGCTCATTTAGGAAATATATATACATGCATCGACCTTGTAAATAACGATTTGTGCCACTTAAAGGTACAAGTTTTTACCTATGGCCTATTACAAACCGCATCACAATCCCTTTCTCTTCCTCAAGCTTCTTTCTATCCTCACCTAAAGAACACCCATGTTCAGTCTCAAACAATTTACTTAAGGCTAAAACCGCTGCTTAGATCAACATACCGGGAGGCATCCAAGTAGCACGGATTGAATCCCTGCGCTTTCTGCTGCTAAATGCAGTATTTACCCCAACAACCATCAGATACTTTCTTTTGGTGACAGTTTCAGGGAGCTTAAAATCATCAGAAACGGGTGAACCATTCATGATCGATTCTTGTGCGGCTCTTGCAGCTGCCAACTCTGTTTCAAGATTTGAAATAGTTTTGTCGAGCGTTCTGCATAACACCATTCAAGCAAAACCAAAAAGTTTAATAAAAAACCGCAAAAAAACAACAACTGAAGTTCCATATCATATCTTTTTCACTTACTGAATTGCATCTGGACTCTTGTAAACTTCTCCAAGAATGTCTTTTGATTCACGCTTCAAACCCTTCTGAGAAACATGAAGAAATGCTATGACCAACTCGGAATCAAGAATCCATCTAGAGTTCATGACTATCTAGTTCACCAAAATTAGAAATCTTACTTTTGATGAATCACAATCACCTGACACTAATCGGAGCCGTTCATCTGACGCTTCCCTTGATACAACATTGGCTTCAGGCTCTGGCCACATTCTATTAACATACACAATGTCGTAAAATAATTGAATTTGGTTCTTCCGTGAACCACAAATGCATCTCAAGCATTTTGTCAATAGAGAATATGCTTTTTTCTATAAATGCATCTCAGGCTATGTACTTAAAAGTCTTTACTATACAACTTTACCGATAAAGAATACAAAAAAAGAAACTAAAATCATTGTAATCTTGTCACTGAAACAGGAAAATTTACCCAAAAAACTTTCATTGGATTTACAAAACGGGGTGTTCCGAAAGTGAGAAAATTTAATCCACCGACAGCTCCAAAAGGAATATATTTTATCTTCTTTTAAAATAAAGTTGCAAAATTTTCCCGGAAAAAATCGTACATAGAAGAAATACATACAGGAATTCGTGAGTTAATTATTACAGAGCATTGTTTTGTTACCTGTCGGAGAAGAGAATTCCCGCGCAGAAGAATCCGATACAGAGGAATAAAGTCCATTTCTTGGAGACAAAACTCTTCGAAGCCGATAGCTCTAATCCTCTATGATGCTTCAGTGACATTTTGTGCGTTTCTAAGCAAACGCATAAGAATCTATCGAGCACTAATCTTAAAAAAAAAAAAAAACGAATCTCAATGATCTGCTAAACTTAAGACATCCATCTCAGTTCTCACAACAAGACTCGCCCCGAGTCAACCGAGTCAACCCCAAACCAAACCTCTAGTTTTCAGATCCAGTTGAAATCGATATTTTTCTCCTTGGAAACGGAACTATAAAGATAGAAAGTTTAGATTGTGATCTCGATTGATCCTATGAAAAGACGAATGTATGAGAAAACGACAAGAGAAAGCCGTGGCTTTGTTCTTGCTTTGTGCGTGGAATTCGAAGCTGGAAGAAGATGAATGGAATCTTATAATTATTTGCTTTATTAGTTCATTTTTACTTTAGAGTCCCTAATAATAATCAAGGAGATTGGATTAGGACAAAACTAATTAAAGTTGAAGCTACCGACATGACCACTCGACGAATAAATTGACTAATGAACCGAGGCAAAACTCTAAACAACAAACCAATCAGATTAATTAACAACTCGATTTAATTAGTCTTTTATGAGTAATAATATTGGGTGATTCTTTTAACTCCAAATAAAAGAAAAAACATGAACGATGATGAATAGAATATATTCGATTCAAGAGTTTAACCCAATTTTTACATTCACATATTTGATATTCCCAAGCTGTCGAAGAACGGAGACAAAAGGTACAGCATTGACCACGTGTGCAGCACATGATCCTCAATTAAGGTTCCCTTACAACTCACCTCTTTAAAACAAAAAAAAATATTATATTTGTTCGGAATAATTTGTTTAATCAAAGACCCCAGTCTTTCGTTGTCATCGACGGTTCGAATCGTGTAGTTCAATGAATCTTATGCTCATACATTCTTTACTTGAAAGTCTTATTGTTTACTTAACTTCAGTTAAATTCTTTACAGCCTTAAATCATCCGTTTCAACAATAATAGACACTTTTGTATTATTATGTCAAATTATATATATCACCTATGTATACATCTTGGCAAACTAGAGTTTTTATAATGAAATCACCTAATAACAATGGACATATATATCTAGACATTCGGTTCATATATATCTAACAAACATTTAATTATACAACCTTTGACTATTCAAGAAATCCAGTTTGCTTCAATACTGCATTCCTCACTTTGCTCAAATCTCTTCCTTTCAATTTCCTTCCAACTCCTTCCATAACTGAAGACGACGATGATCTACTACGTCTCAGGAAATACTCCTCCGGTGAAACATTCTCATCGTCGTCATCAACTTTCTTTGTCTTCTTACTGTGAACCATTGACCAGTCAGGGACATTGACAGGAGCCGAGTATTGTCTCATCATAGGTGCCATTCCTTCTACACTCTGCCTCTCAGGAATCATTCTAGGTTCGCTCGGAAGTGAGGTTTGAGTTGAGAAAGAAGGTTTATTGGTATGGTTACTAATCATGAACGATGATTGATATCCATCAAGAACATCCCACACATCATCTTCTTGAAACTCTCCATCTCTCAAAGATCTCCATACGTCATGTCTCATGTTGTTCTTCTCCATTTGCTACTCACCTGATTATATAAACATAACAGACCAACAAATAAGGATCTTCAATTAGACAAAAAGCTTGAAAATTAAAGCTTTCGAGAATAAGGATCTTTCATTACTCACCTGCTCGACGTACCTTTTGTTTGACTAATTGAAGCTTTAGAGAATATAATAATATAATGAGATTTATAGAGTGGAATCTGTGTCAAAGAAAAGCAAAAATAGCTTGCAAATTTGAGAAGAGGAAGGCAGAAGGTGACATAAGAGGTGTGGGATTGACGAGAGAGAACAAACACATAGATTGGTTCTTATTTTGTCTTTATAGATATGATCCAAAGTCGCGGGAACCTATATACATTAATATACGTCCGGACATTATCATCATCAATTTTTTTGGTGAGTTCTATGATCATGAAAAAGAGTTTAAAGGTCAAAGAAAGTACACTAACACTACAACACTAAAGCACATGTAGCCAATTTAACTTTAGTTAATTCATCACGGAAAGTAATTTAATCATGATTTGAAAGTAATAGGTACCACATGGAATATGTTATTTAACAATATCGATATCCCACTTTTTGTTTTTAGATTAGCCAAAAAATTCACAGATTCATCCCCTCAAAAGATGGCAAATTGGAGTCTTTGACTTGACAAAAGGTCCAATTCAGACGGCTGACCTGGTAGTGTTTTTCTTCTTGACAAGACAAAAACTACGAGCCATCAGCGTTTGTACGGACCATGCATGTTCTGATCAGAATGAATTCAGTTTAGTGGTTTTCATAGTTGGTCGTACTCAGAGATTGTTTTTAACTGAAGCCATACAAATTATATTAATTATACAAATTAATTTATCAGTCTCAAAATTAATCAGGATTTTGTATATCCAAACTAAACAAGCAAATTTTCTTTTATTTTTATATGGATGGTTTCTGTAACCTTTGTAAACTCTGTTTCGAAATAATAATAATCAAATAGACGTTAGAAGAAAAAACAAGCAAATTTTATTTTATTTTTATAACAGTTTCACAAACTATTACACAAAAGAAATGGCCGTACAATATAGTTTTGTTCTATTAGTTAGAAAAGCGGTTTTCACTTTTCATTAGTTGGAAATTTTATTTGTATGTATCACAGTAGAATTCATACAAAAAGGGCATAACTAGCCATATATAGCTTATTAGTTTGTCGTCATCAAAGTTTCTTGTACATCAAAGTTCAAATTTCGAAAACGTTCGTTGTACATCAAACTAGTTAATTTTGTCTTCTTCTTAAATTAAAAATACATGAAGTTTCTTGGAGAACTTGAGGAAATTTTATCCATGGCGGCTAATTAATGTGCATATTATAGGCGTGAAAGCCATGAAAAATTTTAAAATACAAGTAGTAAAAATGTGATTTGCTTTCTAAGAACAAACAAAACGTTAAGCTTGAAAGGAAGATTCTTCAATTGATCACGAGCAGATGGGCCCTTTGCGTAGCCGTCATTCATCGAATTTTGTTGCCCTCTTATACAAAAACAATATCACTCACTTCAAGATTTTAACTTATCTCAGCTGACCTAATCAATTTGAGCTATGATTTGTGAAAGCGACGGTTTGTATATTTTGGCTGGTCCTTAATCAACAATACATTTTGTGGTGGAAAATCAAAGCAACAAGCTTTTATGTGATTCGTCTTAAGAATCGGCTCTGATGAGTTACAAGAAATGTAAAGTTTGTGAGGGTTAAAGTAGAATAATTGATACATACCCCGTTCAAAGTACGATTGAGCTAAGTAAATGATTCATGCCACCAAATTTTGGAGTCATTTTGTAATAGTAATACAATTTTAAGCGTATATTTTTTAGAAGAATCGTAAGTAGTTAACTCGAATAACAGAGTAGATGAGAAATTGTATAATCCACCCGAATAGTGAAACAACATTTGTATGACCAATATCGAAGGTGTATACCGTAACGCAATAATTCATATTAGTAGACAAAAAAAGCCATGTTGTAATTGCAGTCTAATCATTCATCCTCTCATATTTGCTTATTCCTTTACAAAAATAAAATTGTTCAGATGGCCACTCTGTTACTAGCCACTTCCCACGGCACTGCCTTGAGAAATTCAACCGGATCATAGAGAGATGTAACTGAAACTGAGTTCAACTTAATACATCAAATGAACTTTGGGTTTAGCCAACAAGCACTTAAGAAACCATCAAACTTTCAACACAGAAATGTTGAGGCTACAAAAAGATAAAACCAATGATATTTGAGATCAATCTTGTATACCCTTATCAATTGACATAGTTGGGTACTTGGGTTAAAGACAATTTTAGAAATGATCCACACAATAGATAAGTTAACAGTAAATTGAATGAAGAAAAACATGAATATGAATATGATCTAAGCCGAATTCGCAATAAGGATGGAATCAACATATTCATTTAACAAAGTGAAATCTTGTGCTAAATGATGGAAGAAACAAAATTTATTTATAACAAAAGGCTGATGAGTATTGAAGATCTTTCCCCAAGTGTATCAGTTACAATTACATAGTAATTATAAATAAACAATCTACAGAAGTGGTAAATCAACTAAGCTTAATTCAATGAGCAGCCACAACATCGTTACTCAATACGTTGCTATTACCATTCGCAGATTCAAGTATGGAGTTAGGAGAAGGATTCAAGTTCATCATCGTCCGCAACACAGATCTAGCAGGACCTAGTTTCTTCCTACCGATGCGATAAGGACCGTAGATCTTGCTCAAGAGATCGGGCATCTGGTCCATAGTCAGGGTCTGCGGCGGCGCCTCTGCAGCAGAGTTCTCTGAAGGAGGGCAAGGCGGATCGACTCGGTCTGGGAGAGGACGAGTTAAAGGCGAGTTGGATCTAGCGTTGATTCTAGAGTTACGGATCTGAGCCAAAGCCCCTGGCTTCAAGTAACGGTGGAATCCGTCGTTCCTTCTCACCGGAGATCTGGAGATTCCTTTCATAGATCGGAATTGGAGGGACCTGAGAAAGAAAAATGGAGAAACGTAGGGTTTTGTAAAGGAAGGAGCGGGTGTGATAAGAGGCGGGAAAATGGAGTTAAAGGATTTGAGAGGTGGGAAATGCATAGGTTTTGAGGTTCTTAGGGTTTTGAAAAGGTATGAAGCGGGAGTTTATGCGTTTTCTCACACGAATCGCCGCTATTTTTTAAGTTGTTCTTCTGTTGATTGCGGAAAGCTTTTCGGTTAACAAAATACGAATTTCTTAACCGAGATTTTAACTTACCAAAAACGAGAGAATTACAAACAAAAATTAACATTTTAATGATATTGCTTTCTAAAAATATTATTTTTACTCACTTCCAAAAATATTATAAAAATACATATTCATGAACTTTTATAAAACCTACTTTGAAAATGTTTATAAAGTTTTAGAATGCATGCTTAGGCCATATAGTCAAATCTCTATAAATTAATACTCGATAAATTAATAAATTTTTAAATTCTAAATTGATAGTTTGATTTAAATATTACTTTTATAAATTAATAAATATGATAAATTAATAAAATATCGTAAAATACATTGGTCATAATCTAATTAATTTATAGAAGTTTAATTATATTACCTAATATTTGAGATTATAGTCTAGTGTTATTACAACATATGAATTTTAGTGAATATAAATAATTTTTATATATATTGAACCAATAACAATAACATATGACATTTTCAAGATTGAATAACACTGATAAAGTCTTAAAAAAGTTATAACTCTTAGAAAATCACAAAATCAAAATAATATTGCTGAATAAAAAAAAAAGTAAATAACTAATAACACCCTGAGTAACGAAACAGGGGTAGATCCGGAATCCGAAATCTGATTTCTGATCGAGACGTAGCAGACTCGATCGGGGACAAATTCAGGGCGTGTTGTGCACAGTTTTTAGATCATACAAAGAAGAAGTCGGCGGGAGAAGCTATGTCGAGGCTATGGGCGAGATTTGCCGAATTGTTCAGAAGCAAGAGTTACATCGGAGTAGACAAGACTGGTAACAAGTACTTTTCCAGAATGGAGGAGATTGACGGACTGGGCGAGTATTGTTCTTCCAACCTCTTACCTTCAATTCCTTTTTTTTTTTTTTTTTTTTTTTTTTAAGCTTACGAATTACTCATCTAAGGCATCCAAATTCGCTGGTCGTTTGGCAAATTGTTGGATTTCTTTGGTTTTCGTGTGATGTTGGTTGTATTCTTTGGAATTTGATTAATCAGAGATGTTGAAAAAGAACTGTGTTTCTCTTTTCAAACATGAAACGATTTATGTACGTGTGATAGTGCAATGAGCACTGGAAATGACCCTTAACAAACCTGTGTGTAATGCTCACAACAATTATTATTTGTGCAGCAGCAAGATGTTCTAATGTGCTTCTTTCTACTTTCCAGTGAAGGAGAAAAGATGGGTTACCTTTAGACGAGAGGAGGACCCAACCTCTATTCCTGGTAACTCTTGTTAAAAACTGTTAAGCTATGTGGCGTACATCGGCCAATCTAGTTACCATTTTGTTTGATCCATGTTGTAGTTGAATGGATATGTTGGCTGAATGGGCAGCGGAAAAGGGCTCCTACTCCAGATGTAAGATAA
The DNA here is from genome assembly GCA_028015245.1 of Cardamine occulta. Taxonomy (NCBI): domain Eukaryota; kingdom Viridiplantae; phylum Streptophyta; class Magnoliopsida; order Brassicales; family Brassicaceae; genus Cardamine; species Cardamine occulta. The sequence goes on along the minus strand of CM051388.1, from coordinate 5,735,850 downwards.
ACCCATCTTTCCATGGAGGTTTTTGTTGCATATAGATTGGCTATATGCCTTTAGTATCTGGTCTTTGATGTTGGTGTTTCTTACTGGTCCAGGAAATGGCTCAACTTGAAGCAAGGCGTGAGCGTGTGAAGCTTAATGTTGCTCGTAGGTGTTCTAGTTATTATTACATTTTGCATTACTTATCTATCCTATTAAGCGTCTCAACATTCTTTTTTTCCTGGCCTCATTGATCCTTGCTGCTAACAGTTTATGACTCTGAGGACTTGATTTTTGGAACCTAGAAGTTCTGAATTTACAAAACGTCAGAATGTTATTTTTGTGTCTCTGTGTATTAGCAAGTCAAGAAATTCTTATGTGCATGTCTATTTTATATCTCGCTTCAAGTTCTATGTAAAACGTTTATCGTTTTTATTTTGCCTTCATTTCCTTGTCAAGTTCTCAAGAAAGAAGAGGAGGAGAAGAAAGCCAGAGAAGGCACTGGACTCAAAATTATGACCATCGGTAATCAACATTTAGTGCCCACAAAAATGGTACCATTTGATTTTCATCAATGAAATGGTAGCTTAATGTTCTCTCTTTGTGTAAAGGTAAAGTCGATGGTCCAGATTTGACAAGCTTTGTTCGCCAATTTCCACCAGATTCAAAAGGTACTACATTTTATTTTCTCTGCATTCAATAGATTAAGAGAGTCACCATAGAGGGCTGAGGACTAACTTATTAGGATTTGCATTCTCCCATTTTCTAACATGAGGACAGATAGGCTAAAGAGAGGTTAACCCTAGTTGATTCTGCACTCCCTAAAGAGAACAATCCATTCCTTTAGCATAGTTCGCCTCTTTTGCATTAACATATTCCCTCGTACCTGACTTCGTTAGACGATCCTACTTAGGGTTTGGAAAACCTTGAGATGTCACACATCTAAAAAAGAAAAGTCAAACTAAAAGGACGAGGAATAGCTAGTGTCAACCAACTTTGGGTAAACCAAGGCGACCCCGCCGGTTCTACTCTCCTTGACCCGTGGGCTAAGTGGAGTTTAGCTTTGGCCGTTAATAAGAGCTTCCCTCCATTCCTGTTCTCTAAGTTCCTATTTCAGAGTTTGTGTTGGATCGAGAGGATCAATTAACACATGTGTGTTGAATGCGTGACATGGGAGTGTTCCCTAACCGTCCGGGAGTCTCTTGGGCCGGCCGACCCCAAAGTCCTCCAAGTACTCACTCCTTTCAACGTCCCAAGGGGCATTAAAGACATGGAGATCTTGGAACCAAGGTCCTATGGAAGGAATGGGAAAACCAGTAATCCCAGTAATCCCAGGAATAGGAGGTAAGGAGATTAGTTGGTTAGGAGGGAAGAATTCCCCTTGTATAATTTGACAAAGATTATTATGGATAGGCGTTTATATTTTTGCGGTGTTTGACCCATCAAATGGTGTCGCTGGGGAGCTAAATCTGTCTTGATTAAGTGTCTTGTGTCATAAGAAATGCTTCTGAGTGATTTTTTTTAATTCTTATTTAGCTTTTCCGTGTGTAAGTATTGCACTAAGGAGTATAATCAGAAACATCTTTGAATTTGCCTTGTGAAGTTTGTAAGTCCTGGTACTAAAATGTTCCATGTATGCCCATTATGATTGTGGTAGCTTAGAAGGGCAATAAAAAATTGTTATCATTCACAAGTATATATCCTTTATGTCATTTGTTGATTCAAATGCTAAGGTTACTACAATTGCTAGTTTTCTTATAAACATAAAATAGATTATTGTTCTACCATAAACTCATGGAAGTAAGACTGACAGTTTTAGCTTTTATTTTCTTTTTGTCAATGCTTGAAGGTGATAAACCAGATGACTGTAGTGAAGAAGTAAATGAATCAAGGTGAGTCATCACGATTAATAATATCTCTGCACGAGTCATATCTTATGTTAAATCTTCTTACATTCAATTTTTGCCGGATGCAAACCCAGCATCTGTCACAAGACCATTATAACCAAATGCTCTCACATTGCTTTTATAGGGTCAAGGAACATGAACCCGAAATAGTTACTGTAGAACCTCCCGAAATAAAGTAAGTCTTAGCTAGTTTTACCTTTTTAATCTTAAACTACACATTCAGACTCACGGATATGAATCATTCATTCTTTCTGATTGTGACAAACCACTTCTAAGCTGACCAAACTAATGGTGATGATGATGATGATAATGCAGGACAACAGAGCCATCAGGGTCTGGATCATCATTTAGGTCTGGGACATGGCAGCCGCCGTCCTAAAGACATCTCTTCACACATATAACAACCAACAGAATTTTCCGTCCAATTATTTGTTTGTTATAGTCTACAGAAACCGATTGTTTTGGGTCTTACAGATGAACGAGAGACCAAAGAGCTTTTTGGGACCCTAAAGTTGTAGCCTTTCACGTTGTTATTGAGGACTTAGAAGAGTCAAATTGAGAAGCCATCTTCCTATTAATTTGTTTTATTTTGGTAGCTTTCGTCTCTTGGCATTGTGCTTGAGACTTAAATTGCTTGTCCTTCATAGCTTAAGAAGAGCCTACCTACCCTACGTATTTCCTCGTTGACTTTAATTTATTAGGATTTTCAAACGATTTATTTCCTGGGAAATATCATGTCTGAATAGTATTTTGTTTTTTCATGTCATAGGAATATATGATTGAAGAAAACACATTGTGATAGTATAATTAATTTTACTATTCAGAAGAAAAAATCCTACTTGGCTTGTGCCAGACAAGACCCAATCAAAACGTGATAATACCAAAATTAGTTTACTTTTTTTTTTTGGGGTTGGAAAAAAATTTACTTTCTGGAAAAAGAAATATTCTTATCTTTCGACGAAAAGCCAATTATTCGAATGTTCTCACGTTGGTTTCTCTCTAGCTGTAAGCTTTCATAATTTGCAAAAACAAATATTTTTGAATGCATCAGAAACAAAATGCAATAATATTCATTTTGAATGTCAACGGTCAACGAGGAATCATAGGCCGTCCAATATAGCATCTCGAGTTCATCCAACGGTTAAACAAAACAGCCCTGACGTGGCCTTGGCATTGTATTTGTATATTAGTGAGTGTGTTGTCCTTGAGAGGTTCTGTAAAATTCGGCTCTTTTAGAAGCTTGACAAAATCTCTCTCTCGTTCCTTCCACGATCTTGTTCCAATCAAACATCCCATTTTCTAGGATTTCATTTTGATCCTTGCGAGTTTCTCCAATCTCTTCAACTGTTTTGATTTGCCGATATGTATCGACGCGCCACTTCCGGCGTGCGTTCTGCCTCCACCTCGCTATCAAGGCTTTCTTCTTCTTCCCTCTCGAGGGTCGCCTCTACCGAAACAGCTTCGGTTTCAGCGCCATCCTCGACGTCGCTTCTCAATCAGACGTACCGATCTAAGAGCTTCTCCTCGGCTCTCCGCTCGTATCGAGTGTGCTCTGCTTCCACGAGGTGGAGCCATGGTGGGAACTGGCGATCGCCTGCTAGCCTTCGTGCTCAAACTAGGAACTCCGCTCCCGTCATGGAGAAATTTGAGCGCAAATACGCAACCATTGGTATGTGTGCTCTGTTTGCTTTCTTTGTTCTATAATGGTTGCTCTTAACTTGTATTGCAAGAATCCCTGCTTACCGCACATCTGCTTAGATCGTACCATGGTTGATCGAATGGTTCGCCGAATCAGATTCATCCCTTTGAATTATCATTGAGTCATTTGAATTATGGTTAATTAATTTCTAAAACCGCAGCTTCTGAGCAAGCCTACAAGGATATTTTGACAAGTCTTCCTAAACCTGGTGGTGGAGAGTATGGAAAGTACTATTCGTTACCAGCTTTAAACGATCCAAGAGTTGGTATGGTTCCTCGAGTCGAGCCTTTATTTGTTTTGTTCTAATGGATTTCTGGTGAAGGTGACACCTTTTTCGTAATACTGCAGATAAACTGCCATACTCTGTAAGGATACTATTGGAATCGGCAATTCGTAATTGTGACAACTATCAAGTCACAAAGGATGACGTTGAGAAAATTCTTGACTGGGAGAATTCATCCACTAAGCAAGTTGAAATCTCCTTCAAGCCAGCCCGTGTTATTCTTCAGGTGTGTATCACAATTTTTTCTTTTCTTATATTACCAAACGCCCCCCCCCTCTCTAGCTTCTTCTTCCAGTCCACTAAGACCGGTATAGATTAACGGACTTTTGATTTTCTTTCTCAGGACTTTACTGGAGTACCAGCTCTAGTCGATCTTGCTTCTATGAGGGACGCAGTGAAGAGTCTTGGTAGTGATCCTAACAAGATTAACCCCTTGGTTAGTGAACTTTCTTATTGCTATGCGGTTGTAATATGTTTAATCTAGCATTTCTCATGTTTGCCTGTTTTATATTTAGGTTCCTGTTGATCTTGTCGTTGATCACTCAGTCCAAGTTGACTTTGCAAGGTCAGAAGACGCTGCACAGAAAAATATGGAGCTTGAATTCAAGAGGAACAAAGAAAGATTTGCGTTCCTTAAGTGGGGCTCAACGGCCTTCCAAAATATGCTGGTCGTTCCTCCTGGCTCTGGGATTGTCCATCAGGTACAAGATGAGACTGTCATTCTAATCTAGAAATGCATAACGGTATAACATGTGATGACTGTAAATTCTGCTTTCATTGTTGATAATCTCAACAGGTTATCTGGAACATAAGTGTGATTAGAGTATTAGCCTGTTTAATGGACTACTGGATTTTCAACATGAATCTCACAATGCTAGCAATCTAATGGTTTTGTTATGATAGATTGCTATTATTTGACACTGCAGGTCAATTTGGAATACCTTGGACGTGTTGTTTTCAACTCGGATGGATTTCTCTACCCTGATAGCGTTGTTGGTACGGATTCCCACACCACCATGATTGATGGGTTAGGAGTCGCTGGGTGGGGTGTTGGAGGAATTGAGGCAGAGGCAGCAATGCTTGGTCAGGTGAGCTCATTTCCTCTGTACACCTTCATTGTTTGATTTTGGTTTATGTTGTCTTGTGTACTGATATGGCACTTCAAAAACTTGTCAGCCCATGAGCATGGTGTTACCTGGCGTGGTTGGATTTAAGTTAGATGGAAAGTTAAAGGAAGGGGTTACTGCTACTGATTTAGTTCTCACTGTGACCCAAATATTAAGGAAGCATGGTGTTGTGGGCAAGTTTGTTGAATTTTATGGTGAGAACCATAGCTGCGTGGCTTTGACTTTCTGTGTGGACAATTAGTTGGTTAGTATTCATAATTTATCGTTTTATTTTAATATGAAGGTGAGGGGATGAGTGAACTTTCACTTGCTGATAGAGCCACAATTGCAAATATGTCTCCCGAGTATGGAGCAACTATGGGTTTCTTCCCAGTGGACCATGTTACACTGGAGTATCTGAAGTTGACAGGAAGAAGCGATGAAACTGTGAATTCTCTCTCACTTTCTCTTGTTTTTCATTCTTTCCTTTTTGGTATAATCGAATTATCTTGCAAAACATGTGATTTTTGTTTCAAGTTCTGGTTTCTTGTGGCTGACAACTGCTGCAAATGTTCTCATTTCTAAACATTGTTTACAAGCTATCCATAGACTTAGGTGGTTTTGTTCTTCAGTATCTTGTACATGAACATTTTAACAAGCTATGTATTCTGTTTCCTCTGGTTTGTGTGACTCACTTGATCGACATCTTGGTGTTTATGTAGGTGTCAATGATAGAATCATACTTGCGCGCAAACAATATGTTTGTTGACTATAACGAGGTATGGACATCCTTCAATCAGTTTACTGTATTTTCTTTGTTTCGACAAGATTCTCAACTCCAAATATATGGACATTATTGCAGCCTCCGCAAGAAAGAGCATACACATCTTACTTGCAATTGGACTTGGGACATGTTGAACCATGTATTTCTGGGCCTAAAAGGTATACACTTTCAATTCTTTCTGATAAATTAGAAAGTTCTGATTATCGCCTTTACCTTCCAAAGTTTTGTGATTAGCAATGTTAATTGTAGTGGTCAGTAAGTCTTGAAGTCAGGTCCATTTGAATTTCCATTTTTTTCCTTTTCATTATTATATTTTCTGTTCAACAGGCCTCATGACCGAGTGGCTTTGAAAGATATGAAGGCTGACTGGCATGCATGCCTTGACAATCCTGTTGGATTCAAGGTGAAATGCAACTTGTGGTTGCAAAAAAATCAATGACATTGATTTCTTTTGTTTGGATAATCTATAAGACTTTTGCTTGTCTTCAAAGGGTTTTGCAGTGCCAAAAGAAAAACAAGAAGAAGTTGTCAAGTTCTCATTCGAAGGACAACCTGCTGAGATCAAGCATGGAAGTGTTGTTATTGCAGCAATTACGAGTTGTACAAACACATCAAACCCTAATGTCATGATCGGTGCTGCACTCGTTGCAAAAAAAGCTTTTGATCTTGGCTTGGAGGTGAGCTTTCTACCTTTTCTCTTGGCCCTGAGATCATTGGGTTATGAATCATGTTTTGACTGTAGTTGACGTCATGATTCAGGTAAAACCATGGGTTAAGACAAGTCTTGCTCCAGGGTCTAGAGTTGTCGAGAAATATTTGGATCGAAGGTGTGTTGGAGTCAATGCTATTTCCATCTGGATAATTTATTTGGTCACGGAACATCCATACTGAACCTTTATCTTCTCTGCAGTGGTCTCCGAGAGTACTTGACCGAGCAAGGATTCGAAATTGTCGGCTACGGCTGCACAACATGCATTGGGAATTCAGGCGACCTTCACCCATCAGTTGCAGCTGCTATAGAAGGAACTGGTAACAACATCCTCATATATACGAAAATATCATAAAATTGCCATTTTCGTTTTCAGTTTACCTGGAATCCTCGTCATATTGTGTTTCTCCACCGATAAATTTGGGCCCTTATATTGGCAACTTGAAGCTTATGTTTTGGTTGGTCCATTATGCTTCCTTGGTGTCACAGATATCATTCCGGCTGCTGTGCTGTCTGGTAACCGAAACTTTGAAGGCCGTGTTCATCCACAAACAAGAGCTAACTATCTTGCGTCACCACCATTAGTTGTTGCTTATGCCCTTGCTGGAACGGTTTGTACTTTTCATCTTTCAGTTCGAAATTGACATGTTTGTGTTTGTCTCCTTTGGATATCCTTAAATGGGTGGCATCGTTTTACAGGTTGACATTGATTTTGAGAAAGAGCCTATAGGAACCGGAAGAGATGGCAAAAGTGTGTACCTGAGAGACGTATGGCCAAGCAATGAGGAAATTGCTCAGGTACATTGATCACATGCTTAGAGGACAAGTTCTTCATCTTTTAATGTTCCTTGCTAACATTCCTGATACTCTTGGATAGGTTGTTCAATATAGCGTGCTACCAGCCATGTTCAAGAACTCATACGAGACAATAACAGAGGGAAATCCCTTGTGGAATGAACTCTCTGCACCGAGTTCAACATTATATTCTTGGGACCCGAACTCCACATACATTCATGAACCTCCGTATTTCAAGAATATGACCGCAAATCCACCTGGTCCTCGTGAAGTGAAGGATGCCTACTGCTTATTGAACTTTGGAGACAGTGTAACAACAGACCACATCTCTCCAGCAGGAAACATTCAAAAAACTAGTCCTGCTGCAAAGTTTCTAATGGACCGTGGTGTGGATAAGGAGAACTTCAACTCATATGGAAGTAGAAGGGGAAACGATGAGGTTATGGCTCGTGGTACATTTGCCAACATCCGTATTGTCAACAAGCTCTTGAAAGGAGAAGTTGGCCCCAAGACTGTTCACATTCCTACTGGAGAGAAGCTTAGCGTTTTTGATGCAGCAAGTGTAAGTAGAATGGTCACACAGCTTCAACTATACATATCCTTCAATAAGTACATAACTCAAATCACATATACTTTCAGAAATACAAGACCGCTGGACAGGATACGATTATCCTGGCTGGTGCTGAATATGGAAGTGGTAGCTCTCGGGATTGGGCTGCAAAGGGTCCCTTGCTTTTGGTAAGTTTACATTATTTATACAGGTTTTCAGATTTTGGTTCTGTCCTGTATTGTAACGAGTTATGAAAATTTAGGGAGTGAAAGCTGTAATTTCCAAGAGCTTTGAGAGAATCCACCGCAGCAATCTAGCTGGTATGGGAATCATTCCTCTGTGTTTCAAGGCCGGAGAGGACGCAGACACCCTTGGACTCACTGGTCATGAACGATACACGGTCCACCTTCCCACCAAAGTCAGTGACATTAGACCCGGTCAAGACGTCACTGTAACCACTGACACTGGCAAATCGTTTGTCTGCACTTTGCGCTTTGATACAGAGGTAAACTGGTTATGTAGCAAACAAATTCTCTAAAATCAAAATTTCAATTGATCTGAGACTTGGTTTTGTGGGAATGTGCGCAGGTGGAACTAGCATACTATGATCACGGCGGTATTCTACCATACGTCATCCGGAGTTTGAGCACCAAGTGATCTCAAGTGTTTCTCAACTATTGTTTTCTTCTTCTGTTAAGATCCAAATAAAGCAAGTTTTGTGAGCATCTTTAATCTTTCAGGTTACACTTAACCTTTTTTGGCACGAGTTGTGTTATAAGAGAATGCAAAAAGATCTTATCTATATATACCACTCTGCTTTGATTGTAGCATCAATTGAAAGATCTGGAAACAAGATTAAACAGTTACAAACATTTTTCTGTACGCAGCCATTGTTCTTTTCTATGGTCTTTTCCTCAATAAAACGCTGTGAAGTGATTTAACACGACCACACTGGTGAAGAGGCAAACATGCTTAGAACATCCACTCATCTTCCTCCTATATTTTCTTTGATGTCTATAGATGAAGAGAATCCATATTGCTAACTCTTGTGCAAAGATCTGGTGGCCATTGATGCCAAAAACATTGCTTTGGCTTTGTCACTTGACATCATCCAATCCCTCTCAGCACGACGTTGATGTTGCCTTGCATTCTTTGCACGTTTAGGGGCCAATCTTGTATCTCTCTCTGCATACGCTAGTCTGAACTTCTCTGCTATTGGCAATTCATTGGATAACTGGAAGGATGTGGGTTTCTGCACAACTCCAGTAACAACCCACGTCTTAGGATCAATATCTTTGACAAAAGGTTCGTCCAATGCATCTGGTAGTGCTTCTTGAGGAACCTCGTCTCTTCTGTACGCGACAAGTGATGGCTTAGGATTTACCACTATTCTTGGACACTCCGAGGATAGCATGGCCAATGAATCCTTATCAATCCGTGGCTGCAGAAAAAGCAAACTATAATCTGCAAAGAGAAATACCGGAATTGACCAAGACTAGAAAGCAGATTCTTCTAATTTACTGGTAGCTCATTAGTCAAAAGGAAAATACATACCCAAACAAGCCAACGCAATGATTGACCACCATGACCAATCTCTGTAGTGTCTAGTTCTTCCCATGTTTCTCCTTCAATATTACTTAAGTTTGGCTTAAATATACTCAAAGATCTGCGTATAGTGGACTCACTACTCGGGCATCCTCTGCAATATTAATATATGTCTCATTTGCCTGTTTTATAAAAAAATATCCCCCCTAGTCAAAACCCAAACACTATGGGTTTCAACTCTAACTCACTTTACCCAGACAATCACTTGATTCATGAATAAACAGACAAGCCACCCCAACAACACATGAAAGGCTAGTGACTGCACTTAGCTGAAGCAGAAAAGTTTACCCGCATCTAAGAGTCTCCAATGATCGGCAGTGCTGTACAAGCTCTGAGACGCCCATGGATGTGATTTTGTTGCACCTACTGCATAACAAAACAATGCAACTATATGACAATGGAGGGCAAACAAACACCACTTATCTACATACAGAAGATCCTAACTAAAGAACCAGTAAGACCAGAACTATCAAACAAAGTAACTATTTCAGCCAGCAAAAATCTAACGAAACCCAACCCAATCAGACATAGGTGTTGTTAGGTTATGTTCTTCCCATCCCAAAGAAAACAGATTGTACAGAAATTCGATCAACAGGTATCAGAGCTTGCTTAAAACAAAGCATCATGCTACCCAGCTAAGTCAGTACTACTAATTCAAGTAACGCATAAGAACAGAGATGAGGACCCCATCTCATAGGTCTTAGTAAGCAACTATAATACCTAATGTCCACAGCACGGAGAGATTTGCACATTTCCGCCACTTTAGCTAAGCCAGAATTCGAAACATCAGAACCGCTAACATCTAAAATTTCCCAAGAAGAGTCAGCCAAAGAGATAATCACATGATCATCAAGTAGCTTTCTTCTTCTAGCAATGGCTGCAATCGACAACTGTTGCAGATGAATACGCCTTCGATTAGCAAGGGTATAGTACTAAACTGACAAACCAATTTAAAGGGTATTTGCCAATACAGCTTGAAAGAAGAAAACACAGAGACTAAAGATAACCTTGATGTCAGCAGGAAATATAAGAGAGATATCAGCTAAACAAGGAATCATTTCCTCCAAATGCTTCCCAATAACACCAAGACATAGGCTTACAAGAGATGGAGGTTTTGATTTCAATGCAGAAATTCCTGTGAATTGAAGCCAAAACGCAGAAAACAAGTCAGAATCCAACTCCTAAACATCACCAGCCATGCTTTAGTACCCAATTTAACCCAGCTCGAGAAAAAGATATCAATTGGTCGACTTGAGAAAGCTTAGCTTTCCATAATGCTTTGCCTAAAGAAACGAAACTATTCACGCTCCTTCGGATCAAACTAACAATCGATAAACCATGTCGCATAAACAAGAATGTCGAAAACGAGGCTTACGTGAGAAAGCTCGATAAGCTGAAACAAGAGTTTCATTCTTTGGTCCACGATTCGTATTCAAGTTCAGATTCTTGAGGGATTTTGGTAGCTTTTCTTCTGACTTGCGTATATCCATCAAAATTCACCGCGAGATTTCTTCTGATCGCCGGAAAATTCGAATCCAGGAATATTTGCGTCTGCCGGATTATAAGAACCAAACAAAAGTAAAATTAAAATTTAAGAAACCGACATAACGTCGTCGCTTTATGGGCCAATAAAATTTACGCGGTTTCGGACCTCTAAGGTTTATATCATTTCATTTGTAATCTAATCTGAACCGAGTGCTTTTTTACATTATTAGCAAAAATAAAATTTGGTAACAATAATATGTTACATGATTACCGTAATTTCAAACGTAATTTCTGATCAACATCTATGAAATGCCATTTATTCAGATCATCAATATGAGTTCTATTAAACTTTCTCCAAAGAATCATTAATGTTTTCATATTCTACAATGGTTCTTACCCAATTCAAATCGATAAACCAATGCAAAAAATAACCAATATAATACCCAAAACCAAAAAAAAAACACCCTAAACAAACAACAGCCAAGACCGGACAAAATACCCAAATCCAAAAAAGTGAAAAAAACTACGTATGAATCAAACCTGGACTTTTTTTTTTTTTTTCCAACTCTTAGTAGGTTGGAGAGACAAAGAATAAAGGTACGAAGCCAAAAACAATGAGACTTTATTTATGGGAACTTTGGGTAGAAAGCATTAGGCATTCCAACTGTCATTGGCTGATTCGTGGGAAAAGGAGGCTGCATAACCGGAAACTGGGCAGGAAAGCCGTAAGGTTGCGGTCCACTGGCTGTGAACGCTTGGGAAACGCATAGCTGCAATGGCTGGCCAGCTGCAACTACACCTGCATCACAAAATGGTTCATTCTAGTTACGACCAATTTTTTGGTTTGGTCCAAATAGGCAAAAACATGGTTGGATCTTTTGGTTATTTATTTAGTTAGAGAGACTCGAGTATTGTTTACCTTGATGCTTCAGGTATTGAACATTTTGTGCAGTTGGTAGAGGACGGGAGAGCATAGGTGCGAGAGGCGGTGTTCCTTGGACCAGATCCTGGAAAAATAAGATGATTACTCTAAATGACTATACGAGGAATTTTCAACCACTGACTGCCTAATACTATTTCCTCTAAACTCAGCAATACAGGACATACACTTGCATCATTAAAGGTTCACCAAATTGCTTATGTTTCAAAATACAAACAATTAATCAAGAAAGCTATATGCACCAAGTTCTAACCTGAGAAACTGGATGGATATATACAAGCTGCCCTGATCTTGCGACCATCACCTGGAAAATAGTAGAAAGAGTCGTTAGAAACAAATAGACCAATAAAGCTCACTACAGCGCAATGATTCTTATAACCATGCTTTCAGCAAAAGTGAGTTCTGGGAACATCCATGATATATTACCTGAGGATTTGGATTTACAAGCATTGGTGCAAATTGAACAGAATGGTACTGGGGCGTGAATCTCGGCGGTTGTGCCCTGTTAACAGTAGGCCCAATCATCTGCAGAAAAATAGGTTGCAAATGGCAGAAGTATGATTCATCGATGGCAAAAGAAAACAAGAGTAAAGGGAAGCGATTTAACATTACAAACTTAGTCATATCAATTCTAATTGATCTTCATCTGGGATTCAATATTGACATTTGTTAACCATGCAGGCGCTTAGTGGTGAGAGAAGCAGTCTATTCTCAACTACTAGTTTGTAAAAGCCCTTTGCCATAACATGCCTGAAGATAGTAAGAGAGGCAGGGACAATATAAAAAGATATACTTACGTGTTGAGGAAAGTGAAATCCACCGACAGCACTTCCACGAGTCAAATCACCATATGGAACAAACTTGGAAGGTGGAGATGCTTGGGGCATATAAGGGTTGTTTCCAACGTCTGGGTAAATAGCTTCAGGAACTGGTAGCATAGGAGTGTTGCTTGGTATATAAGCAATATTTCCAACATCAGGTATAACAGCAGGAGATGGTGAAAGCCGTTTTGTAAAAGATGGAGAAAAAATCTTTGCCTCTGGATTCAGCTTGGACTCCTGTACGTGGTAAAATTAGAAACTTGGTAATTGAGTAACAGATAAAGTAAAATGAAACTCACACTAGTTTGACAGCATACTCCAATGAACACACTAGTCTGAATGTATTCTCAGACAGAAGGAATGGATAAGAAATAGATCCAACAATCAATCTAACATAACTTTACTTAAGAATTACCTTAGCCTTTGTGACAGCCTGGATAGGTACTGATGCATTTGAAGATGCCACTAAACCCTGACACAATTCTGGGGTGTCATCAACAGTTGTACTTTGTGACGATGAATTGTCAGTTGAAGATGGCCTTTCAGAAGCATGGTGAAAACCATTACTAAAAGGTTCCAGCACCAACTTCTCCTCTTCTATTGATTTAACTCGTTCGGACATGCTATCCACTGGATGGTCGTTATTGCACATGAATGGAAGTTGATTAGAAGCAGGTCAGAAAACATTTCACTGTCAAAAAGAAGCAGAAACAAGTATACCATAGCTATAACAAAGATAGGGGAAAATGAACTCACAGCTAGAACTTGAGCTTTGGATATCAATCTGCAATAGGAAACAAACAAATTAGCAGCTGCTAAGTAATAACCGAATTAAAAAAATGTCAGCAAGACTAACATTATCCTGCTGATGAACGTCAGGAATTTGTTCACTACGTTTCAAAATCGGGGCTCCTACCAGCCTGTCAACAAAAGCATACAACAATCAGAGAAACCAAAGTTTAGCAAGTTAAAGTGCAGAGAGAGGAATCATAGAATGACGATTCATCTATAACCCCTTCACCATTAGTTTCTGTTTGAAGATGAAATTAAAGCAAGTAAACATTTCACCTCCTATGATTATAACCCTTTCCTTCAACGCAAAACTTTTTGGATTTATTAGCAGAACATAAACGAGGCTCAGAAGGTAAAGCTTCTGTGGCTGATCCGACATTTTCACCGTCACTATTTCCTGTAACATTTGATGGAAGCGAGACTCCCTATAAAACATACATCCATAAAGCATGTCACACAGATTTGTCATAAATGCAGCTCTTAAGAAAAGAAAGTAAACAAAGGAAAAAAGAAGGCACCTCCGCAATAATTTGAACAATATTGGAAGACAGAATAACAAGTGTCTCGACCACACTCCCACTTGCCACATTCGCTTTACTTGTCCCCTTCTTAGTAATTCTAGCATTCTTCAATACAATGCCTAGACAGAACAAAAAACCATATTGTTCACACCGAGAAACAGACAGACATGATAAGTATATGTTCTTCTTATTGTCTAAACCGTAGATCTCAGAGTCACCTTCTATTTGCATTGAAATTCAAACCACCAACAACTCAGTGATATAATTGACAAAAGAAATTAACAGAATCTTAGATTCGATACCAGAAGATCCCAGTCAGATCTCTACTACAACAACATTATGTAAAAACACAGATAACACATTACAACAGAGAAGCTCGAAATTGCAAACCGATCAAACATTTCGAAATCAAATTGATCGACGATATGAAACGTACCAAAGCCAGTGTCGACGGAAGCGGTGTAGAAAATACCAGAAAAGACGGAACCATCCTTGAGGTGAACATGAACTCGCAATCCGATTATGCACATAGTTGCTATTAACAGCGATTCGTTCAGTGATGATGAAGAGTTGTTGTCATCTTCCACTTTCTTTGCGTATCCCATATTCTTTTTTTGACCTTCAACAAAATTCCAAGTTTGATTTTCTCTGAGGAATTTTCAAATCTTTAGAACTTTCTATGAATCACGGACAATTCGGAGCTGATTTATATAAATATCATCGTACCAGAAAAGAAGGTGTAGAAACAGAATGACGAGATCTAGAGATGCGAGGGAACCGGTAAAGCGACTCTTCTTTTTCTTCTTAATGGGTCCTTTTTAGTAAAACAGGCCTGGCCCACATAGATTTCATCTTACTATTTATTTCCAAGGAGAAACACCAAATTATATTATATGGCTCATTATTTTTTAAGTCTACTGTTGTTGTTTTTCATTCGTTCACGATAGCTGTTTTCTAACTTACCAGAGGTAAACTAATCATGACACTATCAAATAAACTTCACACTAAGAGTAGATTCAACTTCATATGAATCAATCAATTCGTATACATATTATTGTTAGCATTATATCAACTCCCATACGTCTCGTTTAACAATAACTATATTCTTTTACCATTTTAAAACTTAAGAGAACACGCATCTTGTTGTAGTAAAACGTTATTTTAAAATTATTAAATAGAAACAGAGACTTGTGAGTCTCTCTACCTATGGCCTTGTAGAGACTGTTAGAATAGTAATAATCGATGCAAGAAATAGTAAAATTAAAATGCAACAACATGAAGAAACATAACAAATTAGTCAAATCAAATTAGTCAAATGACAAAAAGCACTTTGAGTTAAGCCTTTTGTTACGACTTCAAAGGACACTCAACAATCGTCACACGAAAGAAAAATCCAAAAGAAAAAGAGTTGAAGAGAGAATCTGAGACGACAAGAGCTAATACACATCCACTTCAATAGTTCATTCACCATATTCATATGGCGACAGCTTTCTGGAACATCAGCTCCATCACCACAACACATCATGCTTCACTGCAATTCGGAAGAACAAACAGAGGGCAGAAGAATCAGCAAGTTCCCAAATAAAAGACATTTAGAGTGTCATGGATGCTTTTCATTGCATAAAACTTCCAAGAATTTCTGGTAAAAGAACCAGAGAATTACCTGCTGTTGCTGCTGGTAGCCACCAGGCTGCTGGTAGTTTCCATAGCCGCCACCGGCATAACCACCATAGTAGGCGTTAGGGTCCTGAGGAGGAGGTGCGTACCCGTATGCTTCATATCCCTGAGGAGGGTACCCATAGTATCCTCCACCACCACCACCACCATATTGGGCTTGATCAGGTTGAGTCTGTGAAATCCATGGATCAAGTCATCAGTTCACATAAAGTAGAGAGCATACTAAGCTTGGTTCATTGTCTAATGGATACAAACCTGTTTGTTGGATGGACTGCGTCCCCATGAAAGACGAATGCTTTGTCCGCCAAGTTGTGTTCCATTCATCATGGAGAGTGCTTGCTCCGCACTTGGCCTGAAGCAGACAGACAGAGAAAAGATGTGAATCAACATTCTCATAAGAGGAAGTTGGTCTCTAAGGTCACACTACCTATTAGCATACTGAACAAATCCACAACGCTTTCCAGCTGGTATTTTTACATGAACTAGTTCACCAAATTGACCAAAAACTGACTTCAAATTATCTTCTGTTACACTTTGATCCAAAGCTCCAACAAAAATCTGGAATAGAAAACATGACACTACAATTTAACAATATACCCCCACACAAAAAAGGCTTAATGAAACCAAAACCAAAACGCACTGTTGTGTTAGTTGGATCACTTTCTCCAGGATTTCCTTGAGTGTTTTGATATGAAGCTGCACAAAAAAAATCAAAAGAACATAAGGAGAAAACTCAAACATCTACATACTACATTTTAGTTGACAGTGGAAGGAAACAGAGACTAAAGCAAACACACACACACACACAACGATAACAGTTGCAAAAGATCAGGACCCAAAAATATCAGCAGATAAAGCAAATGGCATGTACATATATAATACAACTTGATTAAGGTCAAGGGATTCCGAAGCTAGTTGATTATTGATAATCAAATCATTAAGGATGTTCTAGGCGAAGTGTCTACAACATCCAAAACTTTGGCAAATTAGAGACTGGGGATAAAATTCTCCAGGATCACAAGTGACCTAAATTCCTTCCAAGGTTTATCTTACCATCGTAATCAACTTGTCAAAAGAAGAAATGTAACACTAAAGAGGAGTTGAAAGTAAAAATTTAGAGGCGAAAAGTAAGTAAAAGGACAAAATTGCAACACTAATTACTAACACTAAGAGGTATGAAGAGTATTACAAAACACTCTTTAAGGAATCAGACTGGAAAAAAAGCGAAAAGTAATGAACTGTGTAATATGAAAAGAATAAACTTAAAGGTAGGGGTTAAAATAAAAAATGTAAGACTTGTGCTTGATAAGTAAGGAATGAAAAGTAATTTGCGGCTGTAGCAAATAAAAGCTTTGTAATAAACTTCTTCTGAAAACATAACCAACTGACCTAAATGAGGCCACGCATAAGGTGGAATCATTTTCAGCTGAAGTCAGTTCCAGGCCCCCCAAAGAGAGCCTCTTGTTCTCCTGCTTAAAGACAACATGAGTTTTTTCTTATAAGTTTTAGGATGTTTTGCAATATTAAATTCTTTGAAGTGCTGAAAGGCAAGAAGCGGAAGGAAAAGGGCAGACACATTCTCTTTAACTTTGAAGACCAACAAACAGAAGAAGCTTCACCAATCAGAAAAATAGCGGTACAGGAATACCCCACGGAAAAAAAACAATCAACTAACATAGACAGTGAAAGACAAAGCGAGTCATATCACCACTCAACAATTTCATGTGATCAGAAATCGAACTCCTTAATAACAAAACATACCTGGTTGCATTGTAAGAGGCTTCTTGTTGGCAGCTGGACCAGTACGCATAGGCCTGGATGAGCAGTATTGACCATTCATTTCAGTCATGGCACGAATCTGCTCACTTTCATCCCCAAATCTAACAAATCCATATCCCTTGGACCGTCCAGTAGTCCTATCAGTCACAACTTTAGCACCCTTGACAGACGAATATACATTCTTAAATGTTTCAGTCAGCATGTAGTCGGTAACGTCAGGTGCCAAGTCTCCTACAAAAACTGTGTGCTCAGGCCCTTCAGCCTGACGTCTCTCTCCCGCTCCAAGCTGAGCCCAGTTCAGCCTGAAGATATGTTCACTGCTCGGCATTTGAGCACCATTGTAAGTCTGCAAGATCCTCTCAGCTGCAGAGTGGCTCACAAACTCAATAAATCCATAGCCTTCAGAATATCCACTCTGTTTATTGCGAATAACTTTAGCTGATTGAGCCTGCAGCCACAAAGGAGCAAAATTTCAATTTTTACGATGAAAAAAGAGAGAGATAATAAACCAAAATCGGAGCAAAGACAGGATTTTCATATTACCTCTCCAGTAAGAGCAAAGATGTTCATGAGATAGTTTTCGTCCATCCACGGCTGCAAGTCTCCGATCCACAAAGACCGGATCTCGCCAGCTGATCCTGGATTCTGAGATCCACCACCATACTGATGCTGTTGTGGTTGACCTGGAGACGGAGCAGACTGCGGATTCCATCCTGCTGGCGGCTGACCTTGTTGTTGCTGCTGGTGCTGCATCATCCACGACTGTTGCTGCTGGTGGTAAGCTTGCTGGTCAGAAGGAATCTGACCTGGACCTGTGGCAGCACCGTTAGCGGCTGGAGGTGGCTGCTGCATCATGACGACGATAACCTAGAAAGGGGACGAAGGTCACAGATGCGATTTTAAGGGCTAAGCTCGAAGACGAAAGGGGCAAAAGAGAAAAAGTTGCTTGTCATAAATTAACATTTGGGCCCGGCCCATTATAAGTGCACTGGAACAACCCGGTTTATAATAAGTTTAGTTTAAGTAGTGAAATCGGTTTGGACCGGTTGGGATTGAGATGCCTAATTTCAAACTTTCAGCTTTTATTTTAAAATCGTCGCCGAATTCGTTTCTGATTTAAAACCCTAAAACCCCGCGAGGAGGAAGAGCTCTTGACTATATAGACTTGTAGTTTTGTTTTATTGGCGGAATCGATATCAGACTTGGAACATAAAGGTAAGGTAAGAGCTTTAAATGTGCAAACCTGTTTAGCAATATCTGTTTGATTTTTCCAACAACAAAAAACACTATCCCATCGATTTTTTCTTTCTGTTTGATAAACTGTTAATTCCTGGAATCTTTGTGTCAACTATTATGTTTTCTATCTAATAAATGAACTTAACTATTCTTTAGCATGCCGATATGTTTCTTTTATTTCTATTGTGCTGTAAAGTTTTAGTCTTTGGGTAACTTTGATTCTCTTGGACAGTGTGAGCTGGTGGAGTAGTAGTTTAGTTTACTCTCTGATTCATAAAGCTGTTTGCTATTTCAGGAATGGTGGAAGACGGAGGGAATAGAGATCTTGAGATGGAAAATATCCCAGTGATGGCTTTCAGACCATCCCATGAAGCTAAACTTAGGGAATTGCTACATAAGATTTGCTTACATGAGATTAAGCTATGCTCTGATGCTTCAAAAGAGTTTATTAAGTTACTAAAGGGAGAAACTGGCGGCGATTTCTTGCGTCTTTATTTCCACAATTCACCCGACTTTGCTGAGCTTCGGGAGGCATGGAAGCTTCGACATGAAAAACAAGGAGTGTCCTATATATTCTTGCTTATCCAGACAATTTTGAGTCATCCAGAGGGAAAAGGTACATCAACTGATATTGGAAGAGCTATAGACCGGTTTGGTAGGTTAATTATTGATGAAAAACTGGATGACATTTACGGAGCATTGAACAGCAAAGAGAGAAAACAACAGAATGCTGCACTTTCACTGTTGGCTTCGATAGTTAGACGTGGTCCAGGCATGGCATCACAAATAGCTAAGAATTTTGATTTTAAGGATTTCGCAAAACTGGGGGAGTATAAAATGCGAGGGGCTGACAAGGTTAGGAAACACTCAACAAGGCGGGCTTTTGTTGGGTTTGCAATATCATTCCTCGACGTTGGGAAGCCTGTATTGTTAAAGTCTATTTTACATCAGAAGGAAATGTATTCTAAAGTCCTACGAGACCTTGGGAAAGACGATGAAGACACTGTGGCTTCTGTCTTGTCTACGTTGAAGGACAAGATCCTTGTTGAAGAATCATTGATTCTCCCTAGTCTAAGGAGTGTTCTTTTTGGACCTGTTACACTAGAGCAGCTAGTCATCATTTCAGCAAGGGAGGATGATGGGATTTTGAATGAGTTGGCCCATAATGTTCTTGTTAAAGTTTGTACAGACCCCTGTAATGGATTGATGCCAGATGCAAAGAGAAAGTTGAGAGGCAATTCAAACAGACTACTAATGCTCATGAAGAAATTGAGAGCAGCAGAAATTGGTTATCACAGGGACTTGCTACTAGCAATTGTTAGGTGTAGACCTTCTTTAGCTTCAGATTTCTGGGATGAGTTTCCATACAATGTGACAGATTTTGCATCACCATCCTGGTTAGTCTTCTTTAGAGTTCATAAGTGTACATAAATTTATTTGGCTGCGTGTACCATCAGATTTTTGCTGTTTTGTCATTTTTTTCTGCATAGTAACCAATTTCATTGCAGGTTTTCTTCTATTTCCTTGGCAGCAAATTTGGTTTCGTCAGTAAGAGTATCATGTTCGTTTGACTTTCTCAATCCAGATCAACGTGCTACACCTCCATCTGGTGATTCAGATTTTCAGACTATCATGAAATGCATATGCCCCCAACCTTTTAGCCGGTCACTGATCACTAAAGGGATGCTCCATTCTGATATTCTTGTGAGACATGGGACTTTGAGATTTCTCTTGGAGACGCTGAGGCTGTTGGATTCTCTTGTTACTGCTTGGAAACTTTACTCGTCTGATAGCTACCCTATTGAGCAAATTCAGGCTTCTCTTGAGCGGGGTGTCATGGGTGAGGTGAGAAGCTTTTTTCCAGATTCCCAGGTGTTATTACATGTACTGAAGTCTCTGGGCGGTTCTAGCGGAATTCAAAAACCGTCTTTGAAGAGAGAAGCAGTGGTGGATAGTGGATTAGAAGATGGAAAAAAACGCTTTAAGCGATCTGAGAAGGATGTTTTGGAAGAAGAGTCTGGTGATATCGTCATTGGTGGGGTAGGTTCTAATAAAGATATCTTTTTGGCAGAGGATACTGACACTGTGGATGCTCATATGACAGATCAGGAAGATGCTGAAAAAGAATTTATTGGGATGGTTTCAAAAATTTGGGATTCAGATCTTTGCTCTAAGCCTATTGATTCGGTAGAAGAAGCCGAGATCTTCTTTCACATAAAGCTTCTGGATGCCCTCAAGATTTATGTGGTACATGGATTTTTCACATTATTATTTTTGTTTATGTTGTTGATAAATGAAAAAGCAGAACCCTTTACAAAATTTGTTTTACTCTAGCTTAATGATATTTAACTAGTGACAGGATGTCTTATTGTTTTGCACTGTCCTTTAAATCATCTGTGTCAAATGTTAGTTTTGAAGTTCTTGCAAGTGTAGTATACCGATTGAAGTTTGATTTTTAAGGTGTAGTGGTTTGTCCAGTTGACAGCTAGAGAACTGGAAACAGTCTTGTTTTGCTTACTCAGTTCTGGCCAAATGTATCGTTTCTTGTGTTACTTTGATATAGTTTATTTATTATCGTGAGCATGGTTTTCATCTTTGCAGCGTGTTGTGCATAATGCGCTTGAAGGATCATTTGATTTCTTCATGAAATTTCTGAGCAGTTCTTCAGGTTTGCCTGTTGAATTGCAGACAGCTCTCTTGTCTTTGCTAAATGAGTACATCAGCTGGACGCCAAAGTCTCAAAGTGACAGAGTTCCTACAAGAATTCCACCTCATATGTACAAGAATTTGCATGTGTTCATGAATTTGTTACTTTTTTCACCACACCAAGGGGTGAAGGATCTAGCGTACAATTTAGCACTGGCAGCTATGAGCAGCACCGGTGCATTTGAAAAAAACCCAAATGAAATTGGTGCATGGTTCTTGTTTCTACCAAGTTTTGGAAAAATTAAACTACCTCTTGAAGTTCAGGAGGCTGTGCAGAGCATGTCATCAACTGTCATTAACTTTTTATGTCAAGAAGTTTTGACTGTTGGAAATAATTTATTCAAGCACTGGGACATTGTCAGAAGTAGATTGCCCCATTTAAAAGGTATAAGTATTTGTGCCCTCAAAATTAATGGTTTGTTATAGATGTCACATGCTTACTCTTTTGCTCAGGTTTGGCGTCTGAGATGTATAATATGTTGCTCCTGTGTTTGTTTACATACCTTATTTTCTGTAACTATTTTAGGTTATGAGTGGCAAAATTATTGTCTGTACAAAGATGATTATCTAATGGCTCTGCAAGTTTAATCCTAGTTACTTTTCCTGTGGACTTGTGATAAGCTTAGAAGTATTTATTGACTGGTGTGTATCTTCTCTGTGTTGGTTGCAGGTGACTCAATTGGTTTTAGCCCCTTAATTGTTTGTCTACTGCAGACTACTAAATTCTGAATCTGAAAAGTCTTTAGCAGAGAAGTCAGCAATATCTCTGTACGTGTGCAGCACACTGAAATATCTTTTGCAAACGCAGGTGTGTATATAACTTTTACCTGGCAATAGGTTTATTTTCTAGTTTACACCGGTTAAGATACTAATATCTATCCTATAAATTCAATATTGTAGGTAGATTCCAGATTACTCTCATGTTTGGTCCAGTCAGTTTTGTCTGGGGAGGTTGACGGATCTAAGGATTCTTTATGTGAATGGAGGCCATTGAGAATGTTGCTTCTTTTCTCACAATCATTGACGGACAAAATGCCTTTCATCTTGCATTCCAGAAGGACAACGGGTCTACTTGGTGACAGTTCTTTTGCAGAGACTCTTGATGAGATCAAAGGACTGGTGAGAAGCATTTCGCCAAATGAAATTGCAGGAATCATTAAAGTGTTTTCTTCTGCATTGATATGTGCAACACCTGAATCGATTTTGAAGAACTTTGCTCCTGTGCTAGCTATTTCTTGGGCTTTCTACGGAACATCATTCTCATTTTTACAGTCCATCGCCTTTTTAGAGGAAAACTTCCTTGGAAACCTTTCAAAGCTATCACCTGACTTATTTTTGCGAGGTTTAGAATTTACTGGATCAAGGAATCTGTGTGAAGGAACAGTAGATAGTGAGATTGAATTTTCTGGCCACTTATCCATAACTGAAGAAATCAAAAGTAAGATGGAAATTCCTGATATTGAATCTTATGTCTTCTCTATGTTCTTAGAGCAGGCTCCTTTTCCTGTATTACTTACCTCAATTATGAGCATGGATTTATCTTGCTTACCAGAGTTTCCAAGAATATCAGAGCTACTGCTGCTAAAAGTTTCACAGACTACAAGTGATAGTATTGACTCAAATATCCAATTAGTACTGTTCTGGCTCTTTCAAATACGATCATCTCACAAGGTTCAACCAGCTCCAGTACTCTGCCAACTCTCTGAGATCTGCTTACGTCTCATGAAGTACTTGTTCTCTCAAATATCAGAACCGGAGCTTGCTTGTGGACCCTCTTCAAATAAGTTACTTGCTTCTTTTGCAAAGTGTAAGCATCAAGTAGCCCAGAAGGTTTTTTGCCACCCAGTTGTGATGGCACTGTTGGAGAGTCCCTTGGATTGTGGCACATTACCTCGAGTGCAGAATGTTGAGATTTACTCAGAAACGTCGCTGACAACGGGTAGGCTAGTTATTAGTGAAATAGATCAACGCATCCTTGATCTATTGGCTTCTACTTGTGAGCACTTTTTGGTTGATGAGAGACACATTGTGCAGAAAGGGGACTTCAGGGCAAATAAGTCAATTACAGCTTTTAAGGACTTGGTCGAAAGGCTTATGTTGGTATTCACAGGCAAGTTTGAGTTTTGTGTTGGTTCTCAAAGTTATGCTCCGCTCCTCCAACCATCACAATTAATCCATGCTTTGTTAAGATTTATATCACCCTTTAAACTTTTATATCTTGTCCGTTCCATGCTGAGTAAAATTGATGTGGAAGAAATGGCTAGCCCAAATTCGAGTATGATTCTCAGTTTGGCATTGGATATTGCTGGCGGAGCTTTTGAAATGCTTATATTGTATTTACAACAGCCGGCTGCTAAGAGAGGGGTATATGATTTCATTTGGGAAATAGATGAAAAGAATTATGACCGTAAACTCATTGAGGAAGTCTATACCCTGGCATGCAGGTTTTCTACCTCTTTTGGTTTGGTTTCGGCAGATACTTGTTTGCTTAAAGTTGTGGGTGGCATTTTCAGGAGGATACATAATCAGCATTGTAGAGTTCACCCGTTGACCGTGATAATTTCACAGATTGTTGGGAGAACTCCTAAAGACTTGATTATCTATTGCATTAACCAGGCAAGCAAGACAAAAGCCAAGATATTGTTCTATCTTGTGGAGTCCAGTCCCTTGCATCTGTCAGTCTTTGGGCACTTTTTCTTTAGTATGCTAAGTAAGCAACAGGATGGCTCTGCGCTTACAGATGATCAGTTTATCATGCTTCTGCCCGCTGTGAGATCATATCTGGCATCAGTTTTTGCAGAACTCGGGAAGCCGTGTAGTAGATATTTGGATATTCTTCAGTGGCCGAAGTTTTTTTCTGGGTGCATCTTTGAAGAGAAGTATGAAGAGATTCTTCTGTCTACGACTGGGGACATCGACACTATGTTTGATGCGAGTCTTCTTGGAAAGGCAGTACGTATGTTTCAGTATCACTTTGCCTTAACTGAAAGTCCAACTAAAACAGATGATCTCTTAAAGGTATTTAATTCCATATTTCCTCACACTAGTGATGGCAAGGAGATGTTGGATTACGAGATAAAGGAAGTGGACGTTCAGTCAGCAGACCAGATGTTTAATGTTGCTATCTGTGTGGTTGCAAAAGTAACACTTTCAAGGATTTGTTTGTTTCCTGAGGATAGCAGTAAACGTGAAGCAAGTAGTTGTGAAAAGGAAAGTTCTCCAAAAATGGGATCCAATAGAGAGAATTTATCAAAGTCGTTACTAAATGCTTTAGTTAATAGTTGGCAATGTTTTGTGAAGAAATCTGATGGTTTGGTTAAAAGGAATTCCGAAGAAAAACAAGACAAATGTTGGTCCCTGTGCAAAAGCCTTGAAAACTTCATTTTGAGAAGTATTCTACAGTTTTTGAAAAACATGTGTGAGGAGCTTGTTCTTTTGGATTCCCTTCCCTTCCTGGAGAGACTGATGAAATTAGTTCTTCTGTATAGATTTGAGGACTCGAAGACACTAAAGATACTGAGAGAAAATTTCTCCTTATTGTCTAGAGCGAAGTGCTCGTATGCACTGTATATCCAACTCTTAATATCTCACTCTCAGATTACACCGACTATCAGTTCTCTCTCCATATCGTCCTCGCATACTGGTGACTTGTCCAGGCCTGTCTCCAGCATCCTAAAACATCTTACCATCTCAAGTCCGAATTCTGTCGGAGTTGGGAGTTTTTGTCTCGAAGCACCTGACTATGTGAAACAGTTAGAAATTCTCAAAATTCTCAGAGTGCTGCTCTCCAAATGTGGAAAAGATTCAGGCATCAATCTCAAAGAACTGCATTTTCTTCTTTTGTGTTCTTATGGTGCAACTCTGAGCGAAGTCGACTTGGAGATCTACAAATTGATGCATGATATCAAGGTGATTGATGCCGGACACATGCTGAATGTTTCTGAAACAGATTATTTGTGGGGTAAAGCTACCTTGAAAATAAGAGAGGGACTGCGTTTCTCTCAGGATGCATCTGACGTTGGTGAAGCTGATTTAGTGGAAGATGTCCGCCTGAGTCTTTTCAAAGAGAATCTTTGTGTTGATACCAAAATATGTGCTTTAACTGTTTTGTTTTTTCCTTATCAACGAACAACAGAGGTATCAGATAACTCTTACCTATCGGAAGATCCAATAAGCGAGGTACCTGTCTTGTATTTTAATTCTGTTAGAAGTTCTTGTATTTTCATTTTAATCATCAATCAAATTAATCTCTCCTCCCTGTGTAGAAATGCTCACCTGTTATTGAGGACATTGAACGATATGATCCGGCGTTCATCCTGCCCTTCTCAATAGACTCATTGTCCAGAGGATACATTGAACCTGTGGAATTTGCCAGCTTAGGCTTGCTTGCAGTTGCATTTGCGAGCATGTCTTCAGCAGATCTTGGGATGAGAAAATTGGGATATGAAACTCTTGGGATATTTCTGGAGGCCCTTGAGGTAATAGTTATTTTATGTTAACATATCTGTATGCATGTATCATTCCTTTAGTAAACGGTACTTTCAGTAACTGATATGCTTTACACAAGATGGGAAAAGATATTATAGAGGGAAATAGTTGGCCCTACCCTATCTGCACAGAGGACCCGTAATTGCAACTGCTAGCTAGCAAAAGTATTTGTTTTGTAGAAGTTATAGGTCCTCAGCCTACCAATCCTTTTCGTTCTTTAATTAATTGGTTTTTTCAAAGGCTCATTGGTCAGATTTGTTCTCAATTATTCCAAAGTTAAACTGCTTCTGAGGACATGGGTGAAAATTTCTTTGTTTAACTAAAACTTTTTGATGTAGAGTTGTAGGAAAAATAAGCATGTAACTGGGCTAAGGCTTCTGCTGATGTATGTGCAAAATGGAGTTGATGAACAATGGCAAAGAATCCCAACTGTTTCTACTGTTTTTGCCGCTGAGGCATCTCTGATATTGTTGGATTCTTCTCACGAACATTATGTTCCCATAAATAAACTTTTGAAGGGCTCATCTACACTGAAGCTGAGGGTACTTATTCTCTGAGAACTTTACACTCTTGTCTTTATCCTTTACAACTTTGCCAGCATTCAAACTGTTTTTGTGTTTTCTCTTTGTTAGGGAATACCTTTGTTTCATGATTTTTTCTGGAGCAGCGCTGTTAACTATAGATCACAGAGGCTTTGGGAACTACGCCTAGTGTATGTGGGCTTGAAATCAGATGATGATGTTCAGATTTACATTAGAAATTCCGTCCTTGAGACAGTTATGAGTTTTTCCTCATCTCCTCTTGCTGATGATGAAACTAAAGGACTAGTCCTTCAGGTGATACTTTTTTTCCTTAATGTCACTTACTGTTTACTTTGCAGTTTGCACATATATGCAGTTTCCTCTTCAATATCAATAGAAGGTTAATTCTCAGAATATATACAGAAAATTTATATATATATATATATATATATTTATGGTCTGTGAACTATGGGTTATCCTTTCTAAACCTTTGAGCCTCTAATCCAACGCGACAAAACCGTCTTTCTTTCATTTTTCAGGTCGTGAGGAAGTCAGTCAAATTCCATAAGATGGCCAGACATTTAGTTGAAAAATGTGGTCTGTTTTCATGGTGTTCATCTCTTATCTCAATTTTTACTACAAAGCACATTGGAGACGAAGATTTGCGCTTGGTAGTTATCTTGGAGGTGTGTACAGAATTATCCATTAATGTTATTAATCAGCCATGGTCATTGGTCAAGCGTGCACACTGTTTAAGAATATAGATTTTAGTAAAAATATATGGATACATAAGATGATCAGTGCAAAATTAAATCAAATTCCTCAATGGTTAACCATGATTGTTGTGTGTTCTGCATCAAGAGTCCTTATGTAGAATAAGTGTATTCGTTAATTGACTGACTGTGGTATTGTTGTATCAGGTCATAGCTGATGTTCTCGCCTCCAGAAACGCTACAGAGTGGTTGCATCGATTTTCCCTCGAAGGGTTAATGGAAATCTCATCGCGTTTATACAGACTTTTAGGTGGTGGATTGGTATCAGTACAAGAAAATGGAACTTCAGTTGATTTAATTTTGCAGATATTATCTGCTACTCTTAAGATTTCACAGAAACGAAAAATGTACCAGCCACATTTCACCATCACAATCGAGGGAATATTCCAACTCTTTGAGGCTGTTGCTAATTCTGATGCTCCTCAAGTCGAAGCTACTGCAGAGCGTGGGCTCATTACTATATTAGTGAACACCCCGCCAGTTGACATAATATGCATGGTATCTCTCTCCCTCTTTCTCTGACTATTGAGCATCCCTCCAATTTTGTTTTGAAGAGCTTAAAGTTTTGGTATCATACGATATCTCTTCAGGATGTGGAAAAGCTGAGAAGGTTTCTTTTGTGGGGAACCTCCACAGCCTTAAAGAGTGACCTTAAGAAGGAATCTAAGGCTAGTGAGTCTCATCAAGATACTAAAACTCTCACTCAAGTACCACAAGAGGAGACTATGGTAGCAAAGTTTCTACGATGGCTGTTGGCTTCAGTGATTCTTGGGAAGCTTTATTCTAAAGCTAATGATTCGGCCCCGACAGTCTTAAGTAAAACAAAGCCAGAGACTTTGCTGACGTTGTTAGAATATTTCAAGAAAAGGAATCAAGACAGCATGACAAATTCGGAGCACACAATAGGGGAAGTAATCGTACACCTCCAACAGCTTCTGTGTACAAATTACAGGGTTCTTCTTCCCTCTATTGTATTTGCACTTTCTCTCATGCTTCTTTGCAATGGCCTCGGGACAGGAGGTATGCTGCTTTTCACCGACTTACACAACTCTTGTTCTCCAGATTACTTGGCTTTGATTGAGAAATGAACTCTTTAATAGAGTAGGTTTGGGTTTTGATATTGGATTCAAGCTTTCTGCATGAATTTTCAGTTGGTTAAGAGGTCAAAAGGATAATATCTGTTGAAACTAATGAATAATACAGGCTTGTTCTTAGGTGTTAAGCTGCATCTGGTTCTGCCAATCAACATCTATAGTCGTTTTTTTTTGTATTTTTGTCATTAATCAACATCTATAATCTGAAGATGAAATTTTTATTTCTTTGTCAGATTCGGATGCTGATGTCAAGCTCATCAAATCTTTGTGTTCTAGAATTAGTAGTCCTTCTGAGACTATTCCGGGCTGGAGATGGTAAACGATTCCTCTATTGTTCATCATTTTTTTGCTTTGCATTGTTTATCACTCCAAATCTTGATCTGAATTCTTCTCCACAGGTCATATCATCAGGCGTGGAAGGATCTTTCATCGGAACAAGCCACAGATCTGCAAAAGATCGATGAACTCCATGCGTGCCAAGACCTTTTACTGATATTCACTGAAATGCTTGGAGAAACAGCACGGGGATCTCAAAAGGTGTTGCTTGGTAAAAGTTTTGACATGTCCAGTGCATTTGAATGGGAAAGAGGTTTGGTTGAGACCTAGTCAATAGTCATTGTACTTGTATGATTGCATCATCCAAATAAATCAGTTTTGTTATACCAATAACGAATGTTGTTATTGATTCATTCACGTACGTGAAACAGTGTCGAGTTTTGTTGTATCAATGACAAATGTTATCGAGTCAAAAGTCCATATAAAATCAGGGTATTTTGCAGCAATCAAAAGTCTATTTTCGGTATAATTTTCCGAAAATGAGACCATGGAAGATATATTATCTGTGGTCTATATATGAATATATACTAACGGTTTCTTTTTCAAATGTTTTAACCTTCATACACAACGGAACTCGAATGATCACCAAGGTTTAAGATTTCACCTAAGGTTTTAAAGAGAATAAGAGCTAAACCGAAATACATACAGAAATTAATAAACCAAACTATTGAACTCAAAGTCAAAACTAGTTTTTTTTTGTCGGTTTGCCCAAACAAAAAAGAAAAGCAAAAATTAGTTCTGTCGGTTACGATTAGTGCAGAAAAGAAAAGGATTCAGATAAACAAATGGGCCGAAATATATTATGTAGGCCCATTATAAGAGATTTACTTAGGAGATACAACTATATAACCAACATAGCTACTCGAGTTCTCTAAGGATTGAGTAAAAAATATAACCAACACAACTATAATTCAAGATTTTTTAATTAAAAAATTGCACGTCAGAAAAGAAAAGGATAGAGAAAAAAATATGGGCCGAAATATATTATGCAGGCCCATTATAAGAGATTTACTTAGGAGACACAACTATATAACCAACACAGCTTAGCTAGACTCTTGCGTTGTTTCAGGATCTTCAAGCCGAGAAACTCGTTCTGGTATAACCCTAATCTCGTTGGTGTCTCTTTTATTTTTTTTGGCTTTGAGCTTCGTAAAGTTGTTCCTAAACTTTTTTTTTTTTTTAAATTCAGCTACGAAGACACATAATCGTGGGAATTTCGAGTTTGTGATAATTATGGTTACAGATGCAGAGCCGAACGAGATTCATCTATCCTTACTTTCTCATGATGAGGTTTGATATTTTTCTCTCTATATTTGTTTATCTCTATTATTAGATGTCAGTTTGTTTATCAAATTGAATCTCTAAATCTTGGTAGATCCATGAGTTATTTGTTTCCTGAATCTTAGCTTAAGTGGTGTGATCTTAGGTTAACTGCTAAACATGGTTTCGTCATTAATTAGTTGTTGAGATACTCATGAGAGCTTTGTTTACTCATAGTTTTGATTCTCTGGGTTGTTAGTTTTATATTTTTTTTGGGATATAGACATATCATCTTGTTGTCTTATTCCATACTTGGAACTTAATTGAAATAAATATTAGTTTATAATTTGGTTTGTAACCTATGCTCAACTCCAATATATCTACATATATTTTTTCTTAACTAAACAAAATTGCAGGGGAGGGAGCACAATTACGACATAGAAACCCTCAGGAAAGGACTTAAGCAACTGAACCAGCTGGAGCGAGTGTTGACCATATATACGTTTGTAATAGTTGCAACGATATTGTTGGGCGGCTGGTATGGAGTGACCATACCAATTCCATTGTATGACACATTAAGGGTCTTTGGCTGCTTCGGGTGGATTCTGGCGAGTGTGCTTTTCATGGTCTTTGCTTACAGTGTCTTACGGTGGTGGAAGGTTAACAACTATTAGACGTTAGTGATTATAGTTTGTTTATTTTCTTTTGTGTTTTTTTTTTATTTTTTATTTTAGTATGTTGTTTTTGGATTGTTGAGAAATTTTAAGTTAATTAGTTTTCCTATTTTTTTTTTCCAAATAAAAATAGGAAACGTATGTCAGAAACTAGTTGCCCTAGTTTTGATATAAAACTAAAATTCCAAAAATATTAAGCCCATGGATTGGAGAAACTCGGAAGGGTCGAAATGAAATCCAGAAAATGGGAGAGAGAGAGAGATTTTGTTAAGCTTTTTGCTGCTGATAGCGTGGCTCAGGCCAAGCAGGATTTTTTCTTCTGCATTGTAAAAGTAATTATACAATGCGTTTCCTTCTATCCTATTTTCCTATGACATGAAAAACAACATAGGAAGATGGCTTCTCATTTTGACTCTTCTAAGTCCTTAACAACTCAAAGGCTACAACTTTAGGGTCCCAAAAAGCTCTTATGTCTCTGGTTCATCTGTTGGACCCTAACCAATCGGTTTCTGTAGACTACAACAAACAAATCATTGGACAGACAATTCTGTTGGTTGTTATCTCCGTAAAGAGATATGTCTTTAGGATGGTGGCTGCCATGTCCCGGGCCTAAATGATGATCCAGACCCTGATGGCTCCGTTTTCCTGCATTATCACCATTAGAAGCCCTTTGTAACAATTAGAAAGAATGATTCATATCCGTCAGTCTGAAATGTGAAGTTTAATATTTAAAAGGTAAAACTAGCTAGACTTACTTTATTTCGGGTGGTTCTTCAGTAACCATCTCGGGTTCATGTTCCTTAACTCTATAAAAGCAATGTGAGACCATTTTGTTATAATGGTCTTGTGACAGATGCTGGGTTTGCATCCCGCAAAAATAGAATGTACGAAGATTTAACATTAAGGTGCAGAGATATTATTAAGCGTGATGATTCACCTTGATTCATTTACTTCTTCACTACCTTCCTCCGGTTTATCACCTTAAAGCATTGACAAAAAGAAAATAAAAAGTTAAACTGTCAGTCGTACTACCACTGAGTCTATGGTAAAACGCTAATGACATGAAGGATATATAATGGTGAATGTGAACAATGTTTCTTGCCCTTCTAATCTACCACAATCATAATAGGCATACATGGAACATTTTAGTACAACTTCACAAGGCTTATTCAAAAGATGTTTCTGATTCAATTTTACAGAATTACTAGTCTACTACACTCCTTAATGCAATAGTTACAGAAATTGAAGCTAAACAAGAATCAACGAATTCCCTTAGAAGCATTTCTTATGAAACAAATGACACTTTATCAAGACTTTTTGATGGGTCAAACACCGCAAAAATATACTTAAATGCCTATCCATAATATTTTTTGTCAAATTATACAACGAGCTTTCAGAAAATGGAAGAATACAATTCCTAAGAAGTTTGTCCTCAGCACTCTATGGTGACTCTCCTAATCTATTGAATGCGGAGAAAAATTAAAATGTAATACCTTTTGACTCTGGTGGAAACTGGCGAACAAAGCTTGTCAAATCTGGACCCTCAACTTCACCTTTATACAAAGAGACTGTACACGAAGCTACCATTTCACTAATGAAAATCAAATGGTACAAATCTGTGGTCACTAAAATGTTAATTACCCATGGTCATACTTTTGCGTCCATTGCAAACTCTGGCTTTCTTCTCCTCTTCTTTCTTGAGAACTTGACAAGGAATTGAAGGCAAAAGAAAAACGATAAATTTTATGCATAGAACTTGAAGCGAGATATTAAATGGACAAAAGGATAAGAATTTCTTGACGTGCCAATACACTGAGACGCAAAAATAACGTTCAACTTTTTGTTCATTCAGAACTCCTAGACTCCAAAAATCAAGTTCTCAGAGTCATAAACTGTTTGCAGCAAGGATCAATGAGGCCAGAAAACACGAATCTTGAGATGCTTAATAGGATAGATAAGTAATGCAAAATGTAATAATAATCTAGAACACCTACGAGCAACATTAAGCTTCACACGCTCACGCCTTGCTTCAAGTTGAGCCATTTCCTGGACCAGTAAGAAATACCAACATCAAATACCCAATACTAAAGGCATATAGCCAATCTATATGGAACCAAAACCTCCATGGAAAGAATACTACGCTGACCGCAATATAATTCTTGTTAAAGACAGCTTTATCTTACATCTGGAGTAGGAGCCCTTTTTAGCTGCCTATTCAGCCAGCATATCCATTCAACTACAACATTGGTAAAACAAAATGGTAACTAGATTGAGTTTCGGTATTTTGCAGCAATCAAAATGGTAACTAAATACATTGGTAAATCAGGGTATTTTGCAGCAATCAAAAGTTCCAAGCTGGGCTACTTTCGGTATAATTTCCCGATAATGAGACCATGAAAGGTAAAACTTTTGATTGCTGCAAAATACCCTGATTTTATATGGACTTTTGACTCGATAACATTTGTCATTGATACAACAAAACTCGACACTGTTTCACGTACGTGAATGAATCAATAACAACATTCGTCATTGGTATAACAAAACTGATTTATTTGGATGATGCAATCATACAAGTACAATAACTAGGTCTCAACCAAACCTCTTTCCCATTCAAATACACTGGACATGTCAAAACATTTACCAAGCAACATCTTTTGAGATCCCCGTGCTGTTTCTCCAGTAATTAAAGTTTTACCTTTTCATTTTCATTCCCGGATTCAGCAACCCAGAGTTTCCCTTCAGAATCCCTCAAACAGACAGCAGTATGACCAGCATAGGCTCCACTTACCCACTTCTCAAGAGTCTCAAAACCACCCCACCGTCCACGGATTTTGGAGATAGCTAGAAAGTCTCCAGAGTGAATTTCATCAGTAGTAATATTTGTAACCCAAGGTTTAGGACGAGCATGGAAAGTAGCACCCATATGCTTCTTAAGAAACGCGATATTAGAATTCTCCCCCCAACCGGTAATTGGTAAAGAGAGGGAAGACATCCCACAGCGCTCGGAGAGTTCCCACCATCCCTGCTTCCATGAGGAATATTGACACTCCTTTCTGCTTAACCTGAGCAAATGTGAGCCAGAAAGGCAAACAAAAAGCAATCAGATATATAAATTCTAAAAAGGAAAAAACAGAAAGGGAACAAAGTAACAACTGATGCAGGATCAAATTTACAAAATAAATCACCCTTAACAATGGAATAAACTAAAATCTGTGAGCTTCCCATCATAACATCCAAGGTAAAGAGTAAATGTAAATCTTAAGCCTGTAATTCGAAATGTTGTTCCTCCAAAATTTCAGGAGCTCAGAAACCTAAATCTAAAATCTAAGAGCTTAAAAACATATACAAGCCGAGGTTAGAGATTGAAGTTCATCAACAAGTTTCTAAGAAGCTCAAAAATAAACAAAAATCTGAACATATTCGCTCAAATTCAAACCCTGAAGTTGTAAAATAACGATCATAGAAGAGAGTAGTAAAAAATAATTCATAATTTGGCCAACCTTAATGTGAAGTGTGCCGCCACCAAATTCAGAACCGGACTTGTTATTGAGCTCCAACCAAGCTTTGTTCTCATAAAAGCAAGCACTTTTCCACTCAACGGCGTCGTTGTCAAGAGAAGCGGAGCCGATGAAACTAGGGAGGAGATCGACGGCGCCGTTGAAAGAGTTGAGAATCGGCCAAGAGACTTGCCACGGCAAAAGCGGAAGCAGGTCCCGAGGATGAAATGGTAATTTCAAGGATGAAGCAGTGAGAAGCAACAGTGAGGAAATGGCTAAGAAGAAGCACGGAGACGATGAAGCCACCGCCATTTGTTAACTTTAACTCCTTTGGTTTGGTCGTTTGTCTCCCGTTTCTGTGTCAAATTTGCAAAGTCTGAATTTTTTGGATCATTCATCACTTACCGTATTTTATTTGAGTATATTCTCCAGATACATCAATGTTGTCAACTTATTTTATTTCAATTTCGCTTATAAATTTTGGAATAAGACAGAACAATCCGAATATACCAATCTAATCGAATTTGATAACCGAACCAAATTTAAGTATAGGTGAAATGGAGTTTTTTTCTTTCTAACTAATTTATGCGCTAGCGATCACAATAGTCCCACGCATCCCTAACGTACACCACAACATAACATGGTGTGATCTCTTCCACTTAATTCTTTTTATTTCGTCAACGTGATCTCTTCTTCTGTATCATTGGTTATAGTTTCGAGAAACCTAGAAATTTGATGGCCCTTTATCATTCGTTATATTTTCCCTATCTCACCTGTAACCTCTTCCTCTCTCGTTGTTTATAACTTTTTTCCTTCTCCCACCTGTAATCTCTCTCAATGGCTGTATCACTTCAAACCAAGTACCCTCTAAGACCCATCACCAACATCCCAACAAGTCATCGTCCGTCGTTTCAACGTGTACGTGTCACATGCTCTGTTACTACCACCAAGCCTCAGCCTAATCTTGAGAAGCTTGTGGTTGAGCAATGCCATGCAACTCCTCCTCTGTCCAACAATCCAACTCTGCTATCAACCAAGCCTCAGCCAAATCGTGAGAAGCTTGTGGTTGAGCAACGCCTTGCGAATCCTCCTCTGCCCAACGACCCAACTCTCCAATCCACATGGACTCACCGGTTATGGGTTGCAGCAGGCTGCACCACCGTGTTTGCCTCTTTAGCTAAATCTGTCATTGGAGGGTTTGATTCTCATCTCTGGCTCGAACCAGCTTTAGCCGGTTTTGCAGGGTACATCTTAGCTGATCTAGGCTCTGGTGTGTACCACTGGGCCATCGATAACTATGGTGATGAGTCAACGCCTATAGTAGGAACCCAAATCGAAGCGTTTCAGGGTCACCACAAGTGGCCTTGGACAATCACCAGACGTCAATTTTCCAACAATCTACACGCTCTGGCTCGAGTCATAACCTTTACGGTTCTCCCACTAGACATTGCATTTAACGACCCTGTGGTACATGGCTTTGTGAGCACATGTGCATTTTGCATAATGTTTAGCCAGCAATTCCATGCTTGGGCTCATGGAACCAAGAGCAAGCTTCCACCTCTTGTGGTGGCGTTGCAGGACATGGGGCTGCTTGTTTCACGGAGACAGCACGCGGAACATCATCGAGCACCATATAATAACAATTACTGCATAGTGAGTGGGGCATGGAACAAGGTTTTGGATGAAAGTAAGGCCTTTGAGGCATTGGAGATGGTGTTTTATTTCCAGCTCGGGGTGAGACCGAGGTCATGGAGCGAGCCAAATTCTGACTGGACAGAAGAAACCGCAATCTCCAACAACCAAGCATAAATAAATTCTTTACAAGGTGTCTATGAACAGACAATTCTTGATACATGTACAAGAAAATTTAAGGAATATACTATAAAGATTTGTTTTGTAATTTATATGTAATGAAGAATGAGCGTATTGAATACAAAACAAGCAAAAAAAAGCATGTACCAGGTTAAGAATCAGATCCAATGGATGAGTAAACAGAAGAAACACAGGGGAACCAGTACCTACATTTTCCGTCTTTATGGCCATTGTCGATCATTGCGAGGCCCTCCTGAAAATAAATCACAAAATTTCAGGACCCACATTTGTTGTATTGCATCTTCCATTACTGTCGATGCATTGAAGCAAATAAATCCAATTGGGGAAATGATTAGAAAATGCATACTTCTAACAAAGTTTCCAGAGCATCTATAACCCGACCAGATGTCCATGAGAGCCGTCTTTGTACGTCTTCCACAGTCACAAAACCTTGGCCCTGCGTGGGAAAGCAATAGAAATCCTCGAGTCAGTTCAGTTAGAACTTGTAAGAACTAAAAAGACATGTGAAAGTTGTTTTCTTTTGTCGACTAATATATTATCTGATTATAACCTGAGCCAACTCCAGGATTTGGTTATGGTCTTTGTTCAGCTCAGTGGGGACTGACCGGACAAGCTTTTTCTTGCCAATCGTGATAACCTCAAATCCGCTACCCAATACCTGAGGGAGAAAGCCCAAATTACTAGCAAGAACAGTTTAAATTTTCCTTTTATTGCAAATCTGAAAGCAAAAAAAGAAACACAACTCTGATACCTTTAGCTTGCTAATAGCCCGAAGACAATCATCTTCGGTGACAGCTTCACGGTCCTTTTTCCTTCTCTGACGAAGATGGTTGCACAGCTCTTGCAAGCTGATCAAACCTCCATTGTGTGATCTTGTAAGCATGCATACTTCAATAATCTGAACTCCTGTTCGATGAATTTACTACTTTTCAGAAAATTGTTCCATCCATGCTTTTCTAACACAGAGGGCATGTTCGATTCCAGGTAAGAAAAGAACTAATATATACCATATCCATACACAAGAGGTTTATGCTTCCCTTATCAAGACATGGACTTATGAATCATAGCTAACAACAACAGCATGATCCGAAAATTGATGAAACATACCAAGTTCATAGTAGAAGTCACCAATTCCGAGGAGCTCAGCCCAGAAACCCTTGTTTGAAGCTAGTGGATCCACACCAATTTTAGCACACATTTCATGGAATTGAGCTCTGAAGGCTGGATTTTTACGAATATCATTCTGCAACCAAAGGCAAATGCTTTATTTGAGGAATATAAACCACAGTTCTCCATAGCCAACAGATCATATTAGTTACCTATAAGTTCTTAATACTAAATCAAGACAATGATGTAAAAAATATAAAAATTTCAACAAATTCGACCTTGTGTTTACGAGCGAACTCTTCAAGCTGAGACCGGAACGTGGCGAGCTGTTCTTTCATCATATCAGTGCGTAACTTGGCCACATTTTCTCCTAGTAACCGGTACTGATCCTGAATTTCATTGATAAGAGTTAAAACGCAATCATCAGCTAAGATTCGACAGGAGAATATTAAATGGGGTTTAGATGCAGAACCCTAGCAGCCGCGGCCTTTTGTAATCCCCCGATTCCTGGTCGTCGTCGCATCTTTCAATGTTTTTGGATCTTCGGAATTGTATTCCGGTTGGAAGCATAGGTTACAGAAGAAGAATGAGAATTGAAGAAGATTAAATATTTTATTTATATATGCTTCAGTTCAATAGTCTTTCAAGAAATCAGAGTGGCGCAGCGGAAGCGTGGTGGGCCCATAACCCACAGGTCCCAGGATCTAAACCTGGCTCTGATATTACTGTTTTTCTTTTTTGGCATTGTCACATTTGTTTCTGTTCTCACTTATTTTCTCCTCAAAAAAACTTGATTCCGACCGTCCTCAGTCCTCATTATGTCAAATCTGAAATCTGTTGTTTATTCATCATCAAAATCATCTTCTTACAAAAAAAAAAATCTTCGTTGAAGCACAAAAGTAATTACAATATATTATTGTCGTAACCAAGAAACATTGCTGTAGATGTTTCATGAGTATAAAAGGTCTCCACTCTACACAATCATGTTTCGACAGCTTCAAGACCCTCATATAAAAAAAATCCATTTTGAAACCTGTTACAAAAGCCAAAAGAAAAAAA
This sequence comes from Cardamine occulta, assembly GCA_028015245.1. Lineage (NCBI taxonomy): Eukaryota > Viridiplantae > Streptophyta > Magnoliopsida > Brassicales > Brassicaceae > Cardamine > Cardamine occulta. The sequence goes on along the minus strand of CM051388.1, from coordinate 5,697,837 downwards.
AAAAACTTCTTTTGTCGAGTTCACGATGTGTCTCTCAAAGACGCTGTATTATATACGTGCGTACGTCACAGTAGTGGTGAAAATTGATTTAGATCGGGACCCTTAAGTATTTACTTACTCAGCAATATTTGAATATTTCAAGTCACCTTTTACGATTTCTTTTAGAAGAACTTTAGAAGTCGAGATCATGTCTGCACGAAATTTATGAACAACGGTACAAAAGTCGAGCTCTGTTCCAACTTCCAACAATACTGTATATTACAGACCTACGGCATACTATAGAAAACTCAGAAACAAACCAAAAAATCACTCTCAAACTCATGTTACTTTTCGAACTGTTGGAGATCGATTTCCCAAACTGATGCCAACTGGATCACGAGCTGTTCCGGCGCAGGACCTTCCCAGTCTTCAGGTGGATCCATTGTCGAACATGCGTCGTGTAAGTTGTACAAGATCTCTGTCTTCAGCTCCATTGGAACTCCAAACGTGTCTGCACCGTCTTGTAAAACCCCTTCCAGCAGCTGCAAATGGAAAAAGAGTGCGTGTGAGTGAGAGAGAGGGGTTAAGATGAAACATTGATATGATTCTTGGAACCCAATGTCCTGTAAGAGAAGTACCTGCTGAATCCAAGATAAGCAAATATCGTAGAGATTGTGATCCAGCAGAAACTGAGCGATGAAATTTAGAGCTTCATTTGCAATCTCATTTGACATTTGGTCAAGAGAAGGTCCCGTTCTGTCCATCAGCTTGATAATCAAGTGCTGGTCACTGGCGCAAAGGACTTCTGCATAAGCAGCATCAATGTCACCAACACGGAGCAAATGCATTGCATTACTCCATGAAGTCCATACTGGGTCACGTTCCTCCCCTTCGTTTTCGTCATCTCCCATGGCTTCAGCTTCAGGGACAGCAGCCACTCGGGTTGGACGAGGGACTGCACCATCCTCACCGGCTACTCTAATAGCTTCAAGTGTAGCTTCATCCTTTGATGCTTGCCACACACTTCTTGCTGAAGGGCCTTCACCAAATCTAATAGTTCCAGCTCCTTTGTTATCCCAACCTCTCCTGCCATTTCCCATATGCTCATTCTCATGTTGTTCTGCCCGTGGTGATCTTCTTGGCCCGGCTTGTCCGTTTCTGGAAGCAGTATGTGGAGGTATGAACCAGTCATCCGCCATGTCAGGATTCCACATCCTTCCTCTCATAGATCCATCAGGTTGTGAGCCTCTGTCTCCTGGAGCTCGGCCATTATACTTTCCAGTAGGATAGTTTGCAAAACTATTATATTTGCCAAATCCAACTGTGAGATTACCTCTACGACCTGATGATATCGAAAGATCTCTTGCCATGTCTTCAACAATCCTCTCTAAACCCCTTACCCTCCCCTCTAAGGTCACCATACTGTCATGTGAGCCACCAATAAACTCTTGGAGCATGTTCATAAGATTAGTCTGTTGTCTCTCTAGCTGCAACAACTGCCTCTGGATGGCTGACCAATTTCCTCTATTACTTGTGAAGGATCCTTCAGCTTGGTTATCAGTATTGGAGACAGCAGCATGATTTCCAAGTGTCTCTTTTCCGTTTACAACACCAGCCTTATCACCACCAGATGTCCCTGCCTGTGACCCATTACCATCAAACCTACCTTTTACCTGTTTATCATCTGCCTGCATGTTCTTGAAGCGATTTGAAGATCCTATGGCATTGAGATCATCAAGTCCTGATTCTTCCTCATCATTGTTTTTACATCTACGAGGGACGACTACTTCCACTGATTGCCTTCTTTCTAGTCTCTGGAAAAATTCAGGATTAAAATCTTTGTCACTTAAGACAGGTGCTTTCTTCTTCAACATTACAACTGCTTTTTCAGGAAGACCTCCTTTTCCTTGAGAAGCAGAGTCTGATGAGAGTGTAGAACCATCTGATGCCTCCTTTTTCATTAGATCAGCTAGATTAGACCTTTTCTCCCCGTTTTTATCTGATCCATTGGACTCATCTGGAGCACCATCTACATATTTTCCAGAAATCTTCTTCCATAACTGCAGCGCCTCTGTCACACTTTCCCTGACAGGTTTTATCTGTCCAAGAAAATTCCATCATTAAACTGTCTTGCGAAGATAATTACATTTCCTAACTCATAGAATTTTGATGAGTGAACAGTTTTACCTCATAGTTTATATAGGCCATTTCAAAAAACATTCACCCATTTCAAAAAACATTCACCCATTTCAACTACTAATTGATATGTCTGAGCAGCTGATGACATTCACAACGAATTGAAGAGCTTATAAAGGCTTATAAAGTTTAAGTTTAGTTCACAACAGAGCCCCTTTAGATTACTAGACAAATGTAGCTACCTTGTAAAAATAACATGTTTCAAACACGATAATAGTGGAATTTGATTTGTTCTTATTTACGCCCCAGATTAATTAGAGAAAGAGAAGATAGCTACCTTGTCAAACCGACAGGTCTCTAGTACGGTAATAGTGGAATCGTTTTTTTCCTTAAGTAAACCGCTTGAATGTGACACCAATGAAGTCAAGGTCTCAGCAGCAGCCTTTCGTGTTACCCAATCTGTACTTCCAAGGCAATCATGGATACTTTCCAGCAATGACTCTAAGCTCTGAGGCGCAATGGCTCCCACCTGAACCAAAATTATTGCTCTTTATTTCTCCGTTACACAGACAAGTTTAACCATTGAACCTACTAGCACTGAACTACGAGAAGTAAAGACTTAAACCTGAAGCAGTGACGATACTAACCTATTGACTAAAGCTTTTTTTTCCTACATACTGAAACTAATTTCAAAACTCAATATATTCTTCCATTCACCAGAACAAACATATTGGGCATTGTATACACATGAAAAAGAGATAAAAAAAAGGATTGTGTACGAACCTGAGACAGACTTGAAACAACAGGCAAAAGGGAAGCCTTAGCCAAGAAACTGGAATTACTCAAGAGCTTGCAGATTCTAGGGCAAAGCTTTTGGAACGAAGCAATAGGAGGACTAGCTGCCGATTCCACCATCCTAGCCATACACATTGCAGCTCCAGATTGAACCACTTTGTTCTGCTCTCCCATAGCCTCAAACAATGGCTTAACAAACAGACCCACCACCGAAGAGGCTGCACCAGTATTAGTCCGTTCTTCTTTTCCCTTGAGATAAATCCCAGATAAAGCACCAATCGTATCTCTACAAGCATCCCTAACTCCAGAATCAGAATCCTTCAACCGTTTAACTATCTGAGCAATGATTTTAGTGAGATGTGCAGCTGTTGAATCGCAATGGAGGCTACAGACGTAAGAGAGGAGGTGGAGACACTCCTTTTTCACTGCAGGTTTCGGATCGGAGCACGAATCGTAGAGACAATTGAGAAACATCGGTAGGGTTTCGGGAGAGAGAGATTGAATAGTCTTCTCGAGATCTTCGACTGCGATCTGGTATGTATCTCGATCGGCGAGCTTGGAGATAGAGGTGAGAATCTTTTGCTTTAGCTCCACCATAGCTTGAAATGAAGTGAGAGAACCGGAATTGGAAGATGACCTAGTTGCTAAGCTTGAGGACCGTCCTGGTCTCGTCGGTTTCGTCGCCGAACCGGACGTTGTAGGCGTGCTCATTCTGAAATCGCCGGCGAGAGATTGGGTGAAATCGTGGAAGAAGAGAGACGAATTGTAGAAGAAAGATGAGATCTGACACTCGAAAGAGTAACGGTTACGACTGTGAGTAAGAAACTGGGTCGCTCATTTTTATCACTATTAAAAAAAATTCAATTTTTTCAAATTTTAGTCTAAATAATTGAATAAATTAATCCTGCAGCATATATGGTTTGATTCTTAATCCAAATGCTTTGTTCAAATTTAATAGTTATGGCAAAAATTGTTGTGAATCAAATAATCTAGGGGAATCTTGTGTGATTAATTTTTAAAAGGATATTCGGTTGAGACGAATAAGGAATCATGCTCTACAGTATACAATATGGATTGTGAATTTGTAATTCAAAATGCCAAATTGGTTTATTCTGTTTACTTAAACTGGGATATATAAAACCATGGCTTGATAATAGTATACGAGTACTAGAATGAATACGCTAAGGAACTTTACATGGTACAAACATTTCCCTAATGAGATTAGATGTTTTATCTCAACACTTCATTCGAATTCATATGTCAAAGGTATAAAATCGCTGGCTATCTTCAATTATGCTAATTAGATCAACGTTTCAATTAGTTTAAACATTTATCTGGATTTAGACTCTCGAGCAACAAACATTTTGATATAAAAGTTGGTAAGCTTTGAAGACAAGTTCACACGTGTATAGCTTTGACAACTCGAAGTTTTTTTGTGTGATGTTAAATGCATGTAGATGGTTCATCGGACGATCAGGGTCGGTGAATCAAGAGTCAAGTTTTTTACTTTGTCTAGAGATGGTGAATTTGATGAGAGACAAAAATCTTTGCATGTTGAGAATTTTAGTTGGAAAATCAAAATATATATGAATTTTTGTCATTTTGCAAACATTGTTAAAATTAGTATCATTATCATCATTACGAGAAACTGGTGAAGTCTAAAGATTTTCAGCAGATAAGGGATAGTGAAACTGAGAACAAAAACCTTTTTTTATATAGAATAAAAAGGGAGGTTACTGTGAAGAATAAAGGACATTGAGTAACATATACAAAAACCTTTTTTTATATAGAATAAAAAGGGAGGTTACTGTGAAGAATAAAGGACATTGAGTAACATATAAAGGATATGTGTCACTCCACTCATTGCCAATTGGATTTGAATTGGAAGCTCATAGAACTTAACATGGTATCAGAGCCCGAACACGCTGTCCCACAGAACTGAAATCGATCTGGTCCATCGAAAAATGTCCGATCGATTTTAACCGATAAAACCTGAAATTAATCCTATAGTGGGATATTGTCGAGTTTACACGTGAGGTTTGTATTTGCATTCGCTCTTAATTTGTTGCTTAGATCTAATAACATAAGTATATGTGCTTTGTATTTCATTTGTGTTGCGTACTTGCGTTTAATTCACGTTCTTATTTGCATTTGCATTTGCATTTATGTTGTGTTTTGTTAGATTCACTTTTGTGTGTGCGTTTATTTGTGTTCATGGTTATAATTTTGTTAAAATTTAGTACTTGTGTCAAATGCAACCAACAAATACTCAAATCTAAGTAAAAAAGAGAAGACCATACCTGAGAAAGAAACCAGAGCTTTGCCTGAAGACAGAACTCGAGCCACCGCAAAAGCCATGTTGAACAGTCTACGACATATCACATGCCTTTGTGGCTTTCTCAAAGCAAATCTAAGAAACCATTAAAAAGACTAGTTAACTTTAGATGAACTTATGCTACTACAACAAAATTTGAACAACAAATAGTATTGAAATTCGGAGAAGCAATATAAAGACAAGGACATACCTGAGAAACCAGAGCTTTATTTTTCTGAATACAAAAATTGCTGAGATGGAGAAACAGATATAGGATTTTAAATGCATACTCGCTTGCCAATAGTGTTGAACCAGGTAATCTTGCTGTGAACCACAAGTCACCACAAAAACTAGATTTATCTTTATAAAGGATCAGACACTCTCTTAGTCTCTCATACAAGTCCAACCTTGTGAAAAACATAACTTGGTTTAAAAGGGGGAAGAAACATTTACCTGATTAAAAAGCAAATGGATTTCTGGATTTACCTGTTAAGAATGAGTCTGTGGTTAGGAAAATATGAGACAAGTGGAGATTATTCTATTTTCAATAATCTAACATGTTCAAGATACGTAAATAGAAGAAAAAATGAACTTAATAGCATTGTTGCTAGACCAAATCCAAGATTGCGCTGGTTCGATTCAAGATAAAATAATAAGCAACTACACAGAAGAGTAAAATCTAGGTAGAGATACATACCTTACCTTCTCACAAAGATGCCAGATTCTTGTTTATGTGGAATTTTTAGTACTGTCTATACATTACCAGCTAAGCTAACCTTGTGACATCATCCATCAATCCTTATTAAAGGTATTCTCACATCAGTGCAGATGAATGAATTTATACATCATGCTGTTTTAGACCAGCAATAGAGTTTAAGCAATATTTAGACAAGCCTTAATACTTTTTTCCCCCTCAATATGCAGAATATTGAATCATATATTGCATGCAGACACTTGAGTTTCCCAATCTTGGGACATAAATTTGACAAGCCTTTTCCAAGGTTTATGCAGAGTATTGACTCATATATATCATTATGTTGTCCCAGCTCAACAAGAAAGAGTTTCTGCTGAAGGTTGAATTTCCTAATCTTGAGATGTAACCCGACAAGCTTTTTCAAAAGGAGATCTAAGCAGAAGATTGAATATCATATTATCCCATCACAACAAGATATAAAGTTTATGCAGTATATTGAACTTCTCCTAATTTAGAGTCGGATGCAGAGAATTTAATTTCTCATTCGTCACATAATTCAACAAGCCTAATTAAAGGCATATCTATTCCCCTGTCAAAATACAGAACGTTAAATATTATTGTTCATATGATGTCCCAGCTCAGCAAGATATAAAGCAGAATATTGATTGAACTTCTCATTCTTGGAACATAAGTTGAAAAGCCTCATCAAAGAGGCATATTGTTTTCCCCCATAAATTTGCAGAAGTTTGAATTTCTATCTCTTGGGACATAATTCGACAAGCTTCACTAAATGTATATTGATTGATTTTCTCCAAAATATGCAGAAGATTGAATAGTGTACCCAACCCAGCAAGCTATATAGCTTATGCTATCATGTTGTTTCCATTCCAGTATCATGCTGTCTCATTCTAGCAAAATACTATAGAGTTTTTACGCAGAAAAATGAATTATTCACCCTTGAAACATCATCTGACAAGCCTGCTTAAATGCACACTCTATTTTTCCAAGACTTGGGTATTGTTTATCACGTTTTTCCAGTCAAACACGATATAGTTTATGCAGAAACTTGAAATTTAGAGATTATGGGACATCAATGTTGTGTCATGCTGTCTCTCATTCCATCAAAATCCAGTTTATGTAGAAACTTGAATTTTTCAATTTTGGGACATTTAAAGCTCTATTCCCATCGATTTACATAATATTGAATGGTTTATCATGCTGTCCCAGTTCAGCAAGATCTGTTGTTTTATGCAGAAACTTGAATTTTAGAGATATAGGGACATCGTTGAATGTTTTATCAAGTTTATATCATACTGTCCCAGCTCAGCAAAATATATAATTCATCACAGAGATTGAATTTTGGGGCATAATTTGACGAGATTTACTTATGGACGCTTATCTCCACTTCAAGCATATAGTGTCTTAGGCAACCAGATTATAGTTTATGCAAAAAACTGAAGTTTTGAATCTTGTAAAAACTTTTAAAGGCATATATATTCCCATCAATATGCAGAGTATTGAATATTCTCATGCTCTGCTACAGCCCAACAAATAGAGTTTTAGCATACGATTGAGTTTTTTCCAATCTTGGAATCAACACATTAGACAAGCCTTATTAAAATAGACATTTTTCCTCTATAAATATGCAGATTATATTGAATATTTTCATAATGCTGTCCCAGTCCAGCAAAATGTCTTTAAGAAGATAATTGGATTTTCCTTTCTCAAGTCACCAATGAACCAGCCTTATAAAAGGACATTTATTCTCCAAATTTTATATCATGATGTTTCAGCTCAGCCAAATATAGAGTTTAAGCAGAGAATTGAATGTCGATTTACATTTATATCAAACAAGCCTTTATTAAAGGAGCATTTGTTTCTCCATCACTCCACAGATCATTGAAAATTATTTTGTATAATGCTGTCCCAGCTCAGCACAATACAGAGTTTAAGCAGAGAATTGAACTTTCCAATCTTTGGACATCACTAAACACAACCCTTGTTAAAAGCTGATCTTGCAGATTTTGAAGTTTATATATAACCGAATTTTTCAGTTTTGGTACATTAAAGACACAATCTTTAAAAGGTCGGTCAAGCAAGAAATTGAAGTTCTAAATCGTGTTGTCCCAGCTCAGCATATAGAACTCATCACATAGATTGAATTCTCTCTGATTTTGACATTAAGACACAAAGTCTAAGCAAGAAACTGAAGTTTGTAATCATGCTGCCCCAGCTCAGCATGTAGAATTTATCACAGAGATTGAATTTTCGGACATAATTTGACATTAAGACACGATCCTTTAAGGTCCCTCTATGCAGAAACTGAAGTTTAAAACCACGCTGTCCCAGCTCAGCATATAGAACTCATCACATAGATTGAATTCTCTAATTTTCTTTTCGGACATAATTTGACATTAAGACACAATTCTTAAAGGTCCCTCTATGCAGAAATTGAAGTTTTCAAATCATGCTGTCCCAGCTCAGCATATAGAACTCATCACAGAGATTGAATTTTCGGACATAATTTGTTGACATTAAGAGATGATCCTTAAAGGTCGCTCAATGCAGAAATTGAAGTTCATATATTTATGCTGTCCCAGCTCAGCATATAGAATTCATTGAATTCTCTAATTTTCGAACTAAATCGGACAAGCCTTATTTAAAAAAACGAGGCTTTATCTCCGCTTAAAGCATAGATTGCTTTGTGTTAGGCAACATCGGGACAATTTTCCCAAGTTAGAAACCGGACATACAACAATCATATGATGTGTCGTCCCTTTCTTTTGGGTTTTAATCAAACAAAAAACTTTTGATTTAAAGAATAGAAAACATAAGTCCTAAAGAGTGCTTTTGATTTGTAAAAACCAAGATGAACAAAAACCCTAATTTGAAACGGAAAACGTAATTTTCAAAAGAAATACTACTTTTTGAAATTAAAACCCCAAGGGATTATTAGATTTGTAAAACTTGAAAATCAATTGAAATTCTGAAATCTAAAAAAGCGGTTTTGAATTTAAGAAACAGAAGTAAAAACCGAAGAAAACACAAACCCAGAACAGGGGTTTTTGATTTGCAAAAACAAATCACGGAAGTAAAATCCCTAAAACTGATCCGATTAGAACAGAGATCCAAAAAAGGGGTTTTGATTTGAAAAATCTAACAAGTTTAAAGAAACAACTTAAACAAAACAAAAAGAAACCTGGCGGCGATCGGCCTCTAGAGAAACTCTGAATCGCTCGAGGAAGAAGAAAACGGGAGCGAAAAAAAGGAAAAAGAAAATTATGAATTATGAGAACCATCTGCAAAATCGAATATCGCTACTACAATATATAGCAGTTAGAAAGAAATATCTAGTGACCGTCATAAAAAAACATGGAAAGTTAACAAAAACATATTTACTAACCGTAATTAAAAATGGGAAAACTTACTTAATGACCGTTATAAAACTTGACAGCTAGCAAAAGGATATTTAGCGACCGTTTTATGACTTAAACAACAAAAGCTGATTGTAATCGCGTAGTGGGTCGGTCTCACTAAATTATATTGGGCTTAAATTAACATCTTCAGCCCATACGTTTCCTCAAGACAAAAGGCTATATTGTAGTCGGTTTTTTGGGACAAATTTTCTACAATAGAATTTTTGTCCAAAAAGGATAACACTAATTAAGGCATGTGATAAACACATCCAACCCCCAAAGATCTTCACCGCTCTCTTCTCACCAACCTATTCTGTTTTTACACTTATTTGTTTCCTCTCAAATAAACTAATGTGATACTTGAGATTTGGTTGAGTATTTAAATTGTTTTTTTGCTCACGTATCTATAAAGAGAATCCCCCGGTTTCAAGGTTTTGTCTTGAGAGATAGATAAAGATTTTCACTCATGACGACCGCAGGCACCGCTGCTACTTTCAGACCGTCCATTTCAGCTTCTTCCGAATTGACCCGTCTGAGATCACCCTCCAAACTCCCCAAATTTACGCCTCTCCCATCGTCTCGCTCACGGTCGTCTTCTTCCTTCTCCGTCTCTTGTATCATCGCCAAGGACCCGGCTATTCTCATGGCGGAATCGGAGAAGAACAACGTCTCTGGATCTGATCCGAGACTTTGGAAACGACCCGATTCATTCGGTCGGTTCGGGAAGTTTGGCGGCAAGTACGTCCCCGAAACTCTTATGCACGCTCTCTCCGAGCTCGAAACAGCTTTCTATGCGCTCGCCACCGACGAAGAGTTCCAGGTAACTCGGTTGATTTTGTTTTGATCTTGTTCGTCGATTTTGAATCGATTCGAAAAAAACGGATTTTTAGCGATGCTAAATGATAATCTGCCGATTAATTTACCCAGAAATCTGGAAATCGACATTCATATTCATAGTTTTAGTAATTCATGCTTCTGCGTGATGCAATTGGTAGGTAATATCTAATTAATGTTTGATAAAACTGTAGAGAGAATTGGCGGGGATCTTGAAAGACTATGTTGGTCGAGAAAGTCCTCTTTACTTTGCAGAGAGGCTCACTGAGCATTACCGCCGAGAAAACGGTCAAGGACCGCTCATATACCTCAAAAGGGAAGACTTGAACCATACCGGTGCTCACAAGATCAACAACGCCGTGGCTCAGGCTCTTCTTGCTAAGCGTCTAGGAAAGAAACGGATTATCGCTGAGACAGGGGCTGGTCAACATGGTGTAGCCACAGCTACTGTGTGTGCTCGTTTCGGTTTGCAGTGTATTATCTACATGGGTGCTCAAGATATGGAGAGACAAGCTCTTAATGTGTTCAGGATGCGTCTTCTTGGTGCTGAGGTGAGTGGATTCTATGCATAAACCTCGCAAAGTCGCAGAGTTTTCGAATCCTTTCTCTAATTCTGGTCCTTGTAGGTAAGGGGAGTCCACTCTGGAACAGCGACTTTGAAGGATGCGACATCCGAAGCTATAAGGGATTGGGTGACAAATGTGGAAACTACACATTACATATTGGGATCAGTTGCGGGTCCTCATCCTTATCCTATGATGGTCAGAGACTTTCATGCCGTGATTGGCAAAGAAACAAGGAGACAAGCGATGGAGAAATGGGGCGGGAAGCCTGATGTTCTGGTTGCTTGTGTGGGTGGGGGTTCGAATGCTATGGGACTCTTCCATGAATTTGTCGATGACACAGAGGTTCGATTGATCGGTGTGGAAGCTGCTGGATTTGGAGTAGACAGCGGCAAACATGCTGCCACGTTGACCAAAGGAGATGTCGGTGTACTTCATGGAGCTATGAGTTACTTATTGCAAGATGATGATGGTCAAATCATTGAACCACACTCCATTAGTGCCGGGTAAGAGATCCTTGTATGGTTCAAATCTGGTTTTCAAGCCACGGTTACTTCGTATATGACTTTCTAGGGTCAGGCCTGAACGACCTGCGGGATTTTGGTCCTCCTTAACTTCCCTTCTGAAGAGCAAAAGTTCATGTTATCAGGTTGGACTACCCTGGAGTCGGACCCGAGCATAGTTTCCTTAAAGACATGGGACGGGCGGAATACTACAGCGTTACCGATGAAGAAGCCTTAGAAGGTATTTACTTGACATATCATTTTTTTTTCTTTTATGTGTTTGTTTCACATCTTATGGAAAATTGCATTCTGCATGTAGCTTTCAAGAGAGTGTCTCGGTTGGAGGGAATAATCCCGGCACTGGAGACATCCCACGCGTTGGCCCATCTTGAAAAGCTTTGTCCTACGTTAGCTGATGGAACCAGAGTGGTCTTAAACTTCAGTGGGAGAGGCGACAAGGATGTTCAGACGGCCATCAAGTATCTCGAAGTTTAAAAAGAAGATTACTCTAATTTTCACACAGTGATATTTCTTTTATGTAGTTTGTTAGTTCTTGCTTCTGGTCGGAACCCAAAAATGTGGAACAAAGGATTAAGAAGAGAACAATTTTTAAGAATGTATCCAATAAATAAGAATGTTCTATGGAACATTTGATGTTCTTACAAGAAATTCGAACTGTTTTGTTCTCGACTTTGCTGATTTTTTCCTTTCATATCTTAATTTGACCCAAAAACAAAACCAACTTCAATCAAAACGCTGAAGCAAAATCTAGAACAAGAAGAAGAGCTAATGATGATAAAGGATCTTACACGCTTGACCAATGCAATTATCAGCAAAGTTGGTAGCCAAAGCAGAAACAGAGAACAACGATGAGGGGTTCATTTTATGTTTTCTAAATACAATCATTAGATTTTCACTAAATGATTTCAAAGCGCAGATGTTTTATAAACATGAATAGGCTATTTGTATATTGGTGCTCATTATATTCCAAACTTGTGTATTGTTTGGAAGTTGGAACATTGATCTGCATCCTCTACGCCGAATATGATTAAAAGGGGTATGACTGTAACATGTGAGAACTTGAGAAGGTACTAATTTGTTTTGATAAACGAATTTGGGTCAAATAGGAAATGAGTCAAAACAGAGGGGACTAGTGTTGTAATTTTGTAGATTGGTGAGAAGTTTCAAATCTGAAAGCTGAAGATAAATCACAAGGGAGGTGTGCTTCGTCCTCGAACTTGAAGCTTTTAGAAGTAGCTACGCAACTGTTGTTTATCAGTTGACTCCCGAAGATGGTTTCCACGAACAAGATCAAATCCGTTGATTTCTATAGGTTTGTTTCTGTTTCTTTGTTTGTGTATTCGTTTTACAGATTTCCCCAGCTCGCTTCTGATTATAAACTTGGAATTTCTTCGATCTAGGCAGTGACATAGTTAGTATTCATAGTTTTTTTGTGAAATTTACTTTGGGAATATCTACATTTGTGGATTTTTCTTGCTGATTAGTGGTAGGGTTTAGTCGTGAACAAGCGATCCTGAAGTTGTAGGTTTTGCCTCTCTTGTTAGTGCATTGTCAAATTTTCATTTGATCTCAGTGAAATTGAGCTGTTAAAGTGTTTTTTTTTTATTATTATTTTCTGGGGTTTAAGATAATCATTAGTGACTTAAGTTAAGATTATAGGCGATTTGTTTTCAAAGTCCGATAGAATCTGAGATTTGTGATTCTGGACAGCAATGCTAGACATTTTCATATTTATCTTTGGAATTTTTGTGCATGCAGGAAAATTCCGAGGGATTTGACAGAGGCGACTCTATCTGGTGCTGGATTGTCCATTGTAGCAGCCCTCTCTATGCTATTTTTATTTGGAATGGTAAGCTTCGAGCTTACTGGACTTGCTTTCTATGGCGATTGCTTAAATGTTATGTCAGATACAAACGTCATTGCTGTTTAAAATTTTCATTTTTGTTGCTAATTTCGATAGATTTTCCGTTTGTTACGTTTAGCAAAAATGAATGCCGTTTTGACTTCGCAAGTTTCGTGTTACAGGAACTGAATAATTATTTGGCTGTCAGCACTTCCACATCCGTGATTGTTGACAGGAGTGCTGACGGAGACTTCTTGCGCATAGATTTTAACATAAGGTATATTATACTCATTTTTGTTTTTCAACACAAATGTCTTATAGTTTCAATTTTTTGACAGGTTAAAGAGTGTATAAACGTTATTGTATGCTGGAACGTTAATTTATCTTGCACATCCGTTGTTTGTTGAGTGCATTCCTTTGCTCTTCAGAAATGTTATATGTGTGGCCCAATCAAAGTCATGCAAAAGTCAGCATCTATCTGATTGCTAACTACTGATTCTATTTTTTTGGCAGCTTCCCGTCACTTTCATGTGAATTCGCATCTGTGGATGTCAGTGATGTACTAGGAACTGTAAGTTTGGCTTCATCATAAGTTCATTTGAAGTCTCTATTTGTTTTTTTGTTCCTCTTGACAATCCTTTTTTTTCAAAAGTATTTAAAAATATCTGCTATGTGTGTCGAAATAGTTTGGACTGCACATTATCTTCTTGGAGTGAAATCCGAAATATCACATTCTGAAAGATAGTCTATTGTATTTGTGGGGATTGAAAATAGTGTTATTCTTCTAAACATCTGTTCATTTGGTCACTCAAAATTTCCGGTTGTTCCCTCTCCTGATTTTGCTACCTTTTGTTTTCAGAACAGGCTAAATGTAACAAAAACAATTCGTAAGTTTTCAATTGATTCGAATATGAGACCCACTGGTTCTGAGTTTCATGCCGGGAACGTTTTGACGCTCATTAATCATGGAGATGAAAGTGGAGAAGAAGTAGTATTTGAAGATTCGGTATCACTTACTAGCCGCAACTTTGACACATTTACACATCAGTAAGGAGTTTAAGTCCATATTGCGCATTTCGTACATAGATGCAAGATTAGTAGAATATTCTCCTCGTAGATACTCGTTTATTGCTCCTAGTGACAACATATGAAGCATACATTTTGCAGATTTCCAATCTTGGTTGTTAATTTCTTTGCTCCATGGTGCTATTGGTGTAATCTCCTGGTAAATCCCTTATCTTATGTCTTCGTCTCCTACATATTCTGAAAGTCACAGCATATTTTCAATCCAGAACCACAGTTTGCTGCCTGTTGGCAAGGCTCATATTAGCGTTCTAAGTTCTAACTAGGGGAGATTCTACATGTTTGGTGCCTAGTTAATCTTTCCTGATTATCCTCTTTGGCTGTAGTCGTCATAATTTCTTCATGGAAAGACTAGACTTATCTAAGGATCAACTTGATGTCGAATATAAAACTTATAGAGTAGATTAGTATTTGGTGGCACTTAATGCACATCAAAGTGGTAATTTTGCTGATCTTTGCTTGAAGAATATAACTTTAGTCTCCATTATCAGAAACCATCATGGGAGAAAGCAGCAAAACAAATAAAAGAGAGGTATGTCATTATACTCTCTTTAGATAAAGAACCTGTGATACTATTTTTCCTTAACTTTCTTGGTTTTCGTAGATATGATCCAGAAATGGACGGACGTGTTATTTTGGCAAAAGTTGACTGCACCCAAGAAGGTGATCTCTGTCGGAGGTATATCCTATCATTTTTTTTTGGTTTATCATCTATTTTTTCATCTTAACTTCTTAAGCTACATAAATTAACTAATATCCACTACAATGCAAAAAGTAATATCCATAGCTTCTTCAGTGTGCATAATATTACCAAGAAAAGCTGTTACTCCTTTCCACCGGTTACGCCATTTGAATTTATGCAAAAAATGGAATTGAAACTGAATGGTCTTCAAGAGCTTGGGGTAGTCTGAGCCAGTAATGTATCGGGGACTCATGTGGGATATCGGAGGATGTCTTTAATTCATTTCTCTGCAACTAGGGTCTAAGATGCATTTTCTATCCGTAACTAGAGGGCGGAATAGTCAGTTACTTTATAAGTTTGTATTGGCTTCTTATATATGATTTTTGTTTTATATAAAATATGCACCTCTTCAAAAGAAAGTTATGGTCGAACCAAAAAAAGATACATAGGATTTCATTTATTATAGGACTTTCTTTAGCATTTTATTTACTATATAGCATAATGCATTCTCTGGAAACTGGTTCCAGCTTTAAGGTATAATATATGCTCATAATTTTCCTTTGCAAATAATCTCCAGGAACCACATACAAGGGTATCCATCCATTCGCATTTTCCGCAAAGGCAGTGATCTTAGGTAAGAAAACATGACTTGCTCATATAGTGCATGACCTCATTTGCTCGATTCGGCTAAAATCTATTTTCTCCACTTTTCTTTCCTCTGCTTGATGTTTCTTTCTTAATAGAGATGACAATGCACACCACGAGCATGAATCCTACTATGGAGATCGTGATACAGAAAGCTTAGTCAAGGTAGTTATA
The DNA here is from genome assembly GCA_028015245.1 of Cardamine occulta. Lineage (NCBI taxonomy): Eukaryota > Viridiplantae > Streptophyta > Magnoliopsida > Brassicales > Brassicaceae > Cardamine > Cardamine occulta. The sequence goes on along the minus strand of CM051388.1, from coordinate 5,682,155 downwards.
GCTCTAAATTTCTTTACAACATCTTTTCCGTACCCCTTAGAAAGGTTAAACAAGAATCACTGTTTGCGCCTCATCTGTAGCTTGTTTCTGAATATTTGACCTTCTCCTGTAGATGGTGGTGGGTCTGGTTGAACCAATTCATTTAGAGCCTCATAAACTAGCATTGGAGGACAAATCAGACAATTCATCGAAAACTTTAAAAAAGGCACCTTCTACTGGAGGATGTCGAATTGAAGGATACATGCGTGTAAAGAAGGTCAGTATTTGATTGGGAGACACTATTCTTGCTCCTTATGTTTGCCTTTGCTTAAAAAATTTAATAATTACTACCCTATGGTCTTTGCAGGTTCCAGGCAACCTTATGGTTTCAGCTCGCTCGGAATCTCATTCCTTTGATGCTGCTCAGATGAATATGTCCCATGTCGTTAACCATCTTTCATTTGGGCGGAAGATTTTGCCTCAAAAGCTTGCTGATTTAAAGCGCTTGTCACCGTATCTCGGCGGAAGCCACGACCGTTTGGACGGCCGAGCCTTCATAAACCAACATGATCTTGGCCCTAATGTTACCGTAAGTTTGTATAACTCTGAGAAATACTTATTTATTCGTCTAATTTTGCTTTAAGGTGTTGTTTTCCTTGGACAGATCGAGCATTATCTTCAAATAGTAAAGACAGAGGTAGTGAAAAGCAATGGACAGCTAATGGTTGAGGAGTATGAGTACACAGCACATAGCAGCGTTGCTCATAGTTACTATTTACCAGTTGCCAAATTTCACTTTGAGCTCTCACCGATGCAGGTAGGCTTCAACATTCCTTTTACTGCCTTACTAACATGTGTTACACAGACTAGGGATGTTACAGTAGGTAAAAAACCTGCGGGCTGTTTGGCTTCCAAGCCTGGAAGGGCCGAACAGACAGAGCAAAACTCACCTCACCCTTGTTCTCTGTAATTTTTTAGGTTAATCGGGGGTTGGCCCATAACAACAACTCTAGTTACACTCTGCTCATCTTTTCTTTTTGTTTGTTTGCAGGTTCTCATAACCGAAAACTCCAAGTCCTTCTCACATTTCATCACCAACGTATGCGCCATTATCGGTGGTGTCTTCACGGTTAGTAAAGAAGTTAGAAGCCTCTTCTTCTTATAATACGTTGACGCATCCCATATGATTTGTGTTTTCCTTCTTCTTCAGGTGGCCGGAATCTTGGATTCCATTCTTCACCAGACGATGACACTAATGAAAAAGATTGAACTTGGTAAAAACTTTTGAAGCTTTCCTAAGGGTTTTATTTCGTTTTCCTCTCTGTAAACGAGTCAGAAATTTTTGTCATATTTATACAACCAGATGCCACCAATATAACTCAGTTATATAGTCGGAAAATGTTATCCTTTTGAATATTAAGTATTATCGATTCATCTCTAAAGTCTCTTTGGGTTTGGGCGTTATTTACTGCCGTCATCAAAAAGCTACGAGTGGCTTTGAAACTGTAATTGACAGGCGTAGCTCTCATCTTATTCCAATACCTCTCCGACGACAAGTTTAGTAAAAAAAATGCCATCACTTGATACAGATAAACGAAATGTATTTTTCTCCAAATATATCGATATTTGCGACTAAGATTGAGAGTACAATACTGACTCTCTAACTCTCTGCAAGCCATTACAATTTCTGAAAAACACAAATATATCATTTTCAAGCTCGACGGACAACACAAGATTAAGATTACTGACATTGATTTTGGCTAATATGATCTTGAATCTAACGAAAACATTGAAGTTAGCCTTTTCTTTGTGGACAACTTTCCTACAAAATGAGCTAATTCTCCAACTTGTTGTCACCTTTTGTTTGGTATCAATTCACATTGTTCTGCTCTTTGATGGATTAGTTCTTTGATCTAATTCAATTTAGCTGCCAAAGGAAAATTTAACACCAATAACACGATCAAATAATGAAAGGCATAATAAGAAAAACTGGTCACTTTTAAGATTAAATAACAAGAACTAAGGTTTTCCCCCAGAAGGTTTCAAACTTAAAACTAGCATTGGATAATCGAGTGCATAATGATGTTGAGACTTGCAAAAACACTAATAACCGGATCCAAAATCAAAAAAACAGATTTGCAGATAGTATTCAATCTGATCAGGCAGTGATCTCCTTCTTGAGTTTTGAAAGCTCTTGCCTGACAACACCAGCTTTCTGCAAACAAACAGCAAGACATTAACATTCCAGTTTAACATTCGCAAACAAACAAGATCAATGTCTGAAAATTTTGCACAATGACCTTGATTTTGGCCAACATGATCTTGAACCTATCAAAATCATTGAGGTTTGCCCTACGTTTCTGCACGATTAGCTTCCTACCCCACGAGCTCTTCTCCCATTTGTTCTTCACATCTGCAAGACATTCCTGTTAGCTTCAGAACACTTACCAAAAATCCAAATATTACAATTGCATAGCACTCACCAGCCTTTTCCATTGCCTCAATCAAAGCCTTCTTCTTGGGCACTCGGTTGATGGCAATAACGATATCGGTCAGAGACAACCTCTTGAAGTTCATCTGGATCCTCTCCATATCAGGGGCGTCCACTAAAGCCTAAATGAAGAGAACATAATCAGGATTCAATAAGAATACATCTAGACAAATAAAACCTCAGTGAAACCAGAATACACATTTCAAACAGATATATAGCACCAAGTCAATATTATAAGCTCAAGAATCCAAACTTGTTCAGAAACACACAAATTTCAGCTAAACACCTGTAAATTTGTCTAGATAGAGACAATCAATGAGTAACCAAATTTGCAGCTAATCTCCAGCTATCTCTTAATCAAACAATTTACAGAAACCAAAAAAGAGAAATAACGGAATCTAGCATTGAAAGAGTTCAAACGTATAGATAGATTCACGAAAGAAAAAAATGAAATCTGCCTAATATATGAATAGAATAAACTTACTCTGTTCTGGTCAACGACGTCGACGATAACGACGAGCTTTCCATGATCTTTGCCGTAGTTGACAAGTGCCACTCTCCCTATCTCAACGTACCTCTTGAAAACCTGAACATTAACAATAAAACAACCCAGCTCGATGTTAAAGACATCCACTTGATTAAAGACATCTAAAACCCTAATTCCACTAAAGTATATCTCACCATTTTCAGCTCGGTAGGTTGAAAAGTCGAAGCTCCGAGTTAAAAAGTAGACGAGCGACAGCCGAATCGTCTAGGGTTTTTAGCTGAAGAGAATATATATACCACCATTTTTTGCGCTTAGTAATTTGGGCCATAACTTTAAAAGTAATTATCCAAAAGGGCTTTAGCTACCTGAAAGGCCCAGATGTGAAAGGCAAATAAAACACGGCGTCGTTTCAGTTGGATATTAATATATATTATTATTAAATGTTGGTTAGCCTAGCACTAACTCATTGTCATAGTCCATCGTCCTTATAAAAATGAAAATGGACAATTTCAGGGGGAAAAACGAGACTCCGTATTTTGTGGGAAACAACTATTGAAATGAGAACAGCTTGTCGTCACCAGAAAAAGAATGATAGAGGAAGCTTCTTATAAGTCGAAACGACCAAAGAAAGATAAAAAACAAGTTTTGTGTTTGTGTCTATCGACTCCAATCCACTATCCTCCAAGCTGGGTCCCCCTAAAATTCTCATCTTTTTTTTCCTAAAGATCGATAACAAAAATTTATAATTTTTCTTCATTGATCGTCGATCGATCTTTTCAGTTTTAAGGGGATCTCGACCCAGTCTATTTTTTTTTTTTTCCCTTCACATTTATTATAAAAAAATTTGGTTTTCTCAGGATTTTTTTTCCCGGGAAAAATTAAGAGTATACTTGGTTGAAAGTTTGAAAGATGTGGGGAGGCGTCGCTGAGCCAGCAGATTCGTACTACCAAGTTCGTCCCGAGTGCACCGATGTCCCCAAGACCAGATTCAAAATCAAGGTTACGTCTTTCGATTCATTCATCTTCAATGCTTCTTTTAGATTTGCTTCTTCATTGGGTCGTCTCTGTTGTGGTTATGATTACGTACAGGATATTCGATTCCAACCGAAATACATTGTTAATTTTGATGCTGATTCTCTTCTTTGTCTTGAATGATCTGTAAGATCGATTGCCACACTGGCTTATTAACTTGCATTTGGTTTCTCTCTGAATTCCAAGTTCTTGCCATTGTAATGTTCATATATCTATTCCCTAATTAGGACATATTGATCTTAGGAGCTGTCTAGGTTCTCAGATCTGTTCTTGATCTCATTTGATCTTTTCTCTGGTGCATCACATGATTGTGTTTAGCACAGGCAGAGTAATTATCTTCTCGACTTCACAAATTCAAGTCTCAGAATGGATTAGCTCTAAAAATCATGGCATATAACAGTATTTGTGAAGATACGTAAGACATGTGTTTATGCGTTTTATTGACACTAAGTTGGAACTCAGAATGAATAAAAAGCCTATATCATTCCATTTCTTGTGGTCATAATATGTCATGAGTAATTGCATCTTGTAGAGGCCAGGAAGTTTTTGCTAGGTTGCTGACAACACTGGTCAATTTTATGATGTTTGTGCAGCCTGGTAAAACTCTAAGTGTAAGAAAATGGCAGGCTGCATTTGTCCAAGAAGGGTCTCTCGATATTGCCAAGACTCTAAGACGAATCCGTAGAGGGGTATGTTAGTTTAGAGAAAATCTTTTGTGAAGACTGATTTATCATTTCATTTGTTCTGAATCTGTGAAATTCAAGTTACTTTTATTCCTTCACAATTGATCTGTAGGGAATCCATCCATCAATTAGAGGTGAAGTATGGGAATTCCTACTTGGCTGTTATGACCCAACAAGCACATTCGAAGAAAGAGAGCAAACCCGACAACGCAGAAGGTAGATATTTTGTCCTTCATTCCTCTATATATATCGCATTTGGCATAGTGTTACATGGTTATCTCTCTTCATTCACCTCATATAAATCATAAGTTCAGTTTTGTTTATCTTACCACTAGTTCTCTACAGATTGCAGTATGCTACTTGGAAGGAGGAGTGTAAGCAAATGTTTCCTGTCATTGGAAGTGGAAGATTTATTACTGCTCCTGTAATTACTGAAAATGGTCAACCCAACTATGATCCTCTTGTACTTCAAGAAATAAATTTAGGTAAAATTAGAAATTTCCATAATTACCTAATATTGAACACTACAAAAACATGTACAGTAATAGGCATTTGAAGTATTCATGTGGGTCTCTCAGGTACAAACTCAAATGGTTCAGATTTTTTTAAAGAGCTCACAAGTCGTGGACCTCTTGATAAGAATGTTATTCAATGGATGCTAACACTTCACCAGATAGGTTAGTGACTGATCATAGCTTCCTTTATCTCCGGCTAGAATAAATTGAATATCCACCGGTTCAGTCAGTTACTTAGTTTACATTTTTCAGGTCTTGATGTGAATCGTACTGACAGGACCTTGGTATTTTATGAGAAAAAAGAGAATTTATCGAAGCTCTGGGATATTCTGTCTGTTTACGCCTGGATAGACAAGGATGTCGGGTATTGCCAAGGTATAACCGAATGATATATATCATAGAGTTCTTTGTTTGAAAACCAGTTTTACTTGACAATTTCTGATCTATGTACCGTTGCTCTGATCAGGAATGAGTGATCTTTGTTCCCCAATGATTATTCTTCTTGAGGACGAAGCTGACTCCTTTTGGTGTTTTGAGCGGCTTATGCGTCGATTGGTACTCACCTTACACATTTTCAATGCATTTGTGTTTTGTTGTGGACTTGTTACATCTGTTTCTCTGCAATCAGGTTGTATTAAATGTGTTTTCTTTTTTCGAATTGATAAGCGAGGAAATTTCCGCAGCACCGGGAGATCTGTTGGAGTTGAAGCTCAACTTACTCACTTGGCTTCAATTACTCAGATTGTTAACCCCAAACTTCACCAACATCTAGGTACTACTATAGTTTCTTTGCCTATATATATTAAGCTTCATCGGTTAATCGAGTCTGGGTCTTGAAATGCAGATAAACTAGGCGGAGGTGACTATCTCTTTGCGATTCGGATGCTAATGGTTCAATTCCGAAGAGAATTCTCGTTTTGTGACTCTTTGTACCTTTGGGAGGTAATGATTCTTGTGTCTCAACTCTCAATCTATTAATCTTCTTCTTCCTTGGATTAATCTCAATGCCAAACCCTATTCCCATAGATGATGTGGGCCCTTGAGTACGATCCCGATCTTTTTTATGTATATGAGGCGAATCAATGCGGGAGTGAGAAAACGGAAGGGTTCAAAGGTAAACCGAAGTCAATTAACCAATGCGGAAAGTATGAGAGGCAAAACATGAGGAATGGAGGAAAAAGCGCGGAAGGTCCTTTGCCTATATCTGTATTCCTAGTGGCCAGTGTCTTGAAAGACAAGAGTTCTAAGCTAATGACTGAAGCTCGTGGGCTCGACGATGTTGTTAAGGTTAGACCTACATCTCCTTCTAACTTTTCATTCTGGTGTATCATTCCTCATCCTGTTTCCTTAATGTCCCTAGATACTGAACGACATGAGTGGAAATTTGGATGCCAAGAGAACATGTTCTGGAGCCATAAAAATTCACAAGAAATATCTAAGAAAGGTTATTTCTGAGTTTCTTTCATCATGTGTCTCTCTCAGATAAAAGTAGGAATGTTTTCCTGAAAGCCTCTCTTCTGTTGTCTTCTCTCTTATTGCAGGCTAAGAAATAGCATTGGCGAACATTCATGATTTTGTATTTTTGATTTGCGACGTCCACAGTTTGGTAGAAAAAGGTTTGGCGGGAAACCGACGGTTAGACCTTAACGATCTTCTTCTATTGTTTTTGACTTTTTTCTAACGATTCCTTGGGTGGAAGGCAAAGCTGGAAGAACCTTGGAGCCTCGAATTACTATAACACACATATACACACACACACACACAAAGAAAACATAATTTGTAAGCTGTTCATAAAAGTTGATGTTGCATCCCTCAATATATTAACAAACATGATGTGCTATTTTCTTGTATTTACCAAAGGGGGGAAAAAAGGAAAAGGAAAGAGACTGTTCTTAAATTTACACTGCTCATTTTGTTATACAAACAGAAATATTTAAAATTCGGAGTAAAAAATGTTCCGTGTTGTTTCTATATAAGTGTAAAGTGTATACTTAATGATCTAAAACAAGAAGCAGAGGAAATATTTTATGAATAATACCCAAATGAATTGTGACATTTATGCTAATCGGATCATCTTGACTGATGCATAAATTGTTACAAAGGCTAAGAATGTACTAAACGATAATCAATCTGCATTAGTTCCTTTGGATATGGATACAAATTTCTTAGATCAACCAAAACTGTTAATAGAGATGTATAAACATTCTCTTCAAATTTCTTGATCAGCTAAACAGAAAGCAACTTTACATAATTAACTAAGGCACCTATCACTGCTTAAAAACCAATCCGTGTGGTCGCAAGAAATGTTGTGATCGCGAGGATAATCGAGGGCAAGAATCAGATACCGGATAATCTCCTCCCGGAACTCTTTTTCGGGATTTCGGGAAGTACTTAGGAAGCGGACATTCTTCTCCATTAAAGAAAACTTTCTTAGGAAATCCATCTCCTCCTGGGATATTCAAATTCCCCAAATTCTTCTTTTTAAACGATATAACCGACTGCATTTTCCCGGGAACCTGAGGGTCTCTCGCAGGATTCGTCCCATTTGTGAGACCGATCAAGTAGTTAGTACCGGGAAATCCTTGGAAGAAAATGGTTTGGTTCTTAGGTGCAACTCTTGACCCATTTAAGGAGTAAATATTCTCATATCCTAAACCAGATTTGCCTAAATCCACAGCCCCAAACCAATCATCCACTGCATTATCTCCCCAGTTAAACAACGTTACCCGCGCGGACCATCGATTACCGTAATCCGAGTTAAGATGCCAGTTTATGCTGAAACTTATGGATATATAAGATATTATATATTTTCATGTACTGCATATGGATGCAAGCCTAAAGGATCTCAACTAGTAAAATCAGAACAAAAAGGTCCATGACCAAACATCAGCAAGTTCCAGTGAGTCACCAAGGCTTTTGAAACTCTTGTTTTTCACAAACTAAGAAACCGATATCTCTTCCATGCCGCTGATTTCTTCAGTTAGCTGGTGTTGTACTTTGGGCTCCAAGTCGATGAACTGGTTCGACTTGCTTGCTAGATGTGAGATACTAACTCTTCCTTGGCGTTTGATGTAATCCGCAACTGCATTCATCTCTTCCATTGATATATATATGTATTTTCCTCTATCATCCATGACCCCCGAGAGCTGCCCTGAACAAAAGAGTAGTGGTTCAGGTTCAGATCTGAAGAGTTAAAGAGTCCCATTATGGTTTCACATGTACACACAGTCATCAGTGTCTCATCTGCTTATTCATATTGCTTGGGGTTCACTATACCCATAGCAAATCACATACTACCAAATGAGACGAATGCTATTCTTATAATTGGATAGAGAGAAATTTACCAATGCTCTCCAAAGAGTTGATCCTGTTGATGCATTCCTACAAAAAAAAAAACAGTTGAATCAGACTTGAGAACAATAACAAAAGGTTTATATTTATTTTCCATATAGAATATGTAGCCAGATGATACCTGAGTTCGTAGATTAAATTCTGCAGCGAGATCTTCAAGTGGAACACATTTCTGTTTCTGTAATCACATCAACAAAGCAAAAGAAAGGCTCAACATTTCCGCACACTGATATGGGACGAGTCGCAATTTGTCTCTATACTTCATTGTTAGATTGTTTCTATTTGCAGAATGATGATTAGAATGGGAGATCCGAAAGTGTTTGGTAAAGGGTTATTCAAGATAGATATACCTTTATGTATTCAACAAATTCTGAAAGCAAATCTTGATTTCCACCCTGAACTTCCTCTGTAGTACCTTCAGCATCAACTGAAAATTCCCCTTTCCATTTGTCAAACTCTAACGCAGCTGCCTCTTCTTCCTTGGCTTGTCGTGCTTTTTCTTCTTCTTCCTACACCACAATGTGACAATTAGCCAAGCCCAGCATTTCAAAAGCAGGAAGCCTAAACAGAACGAAATCTGAGATAAATTAGTAGACCCACCAACTTCCGCTCCTCTGCCTCACGCTCCTCGTCCTTTTTCCTCCGCATTTCTGCATACCAGTCTTGTTTTGTATTCCTTGACTCACGTGTAGCTTCTTCAGCCTTTACCCAACAATAAGAACAGAACTTGATCAGGAAACTCTTGCCAAAAAGAAATGTACTATTCTGAGCGCAGGACCAATGCTCTATCCTTAAGTTACAATCTTAAACTATCACAGTTCCTAGAATTGTCATCCTGAATCCTGCTTAAATTTATAATAGAACATTAGAAGAATTAGCAGCAATAGAGATTGTTGGTCACCTGTCTTTGTGCTTCCCGTTCTTGTCGCTTCTTCTCTTTCTTCTTTGATGCTCTGACTGCTTGAGATCCACCGGCTTCATCTTCATCTTCATCTTCACTCCCACTGATGTTTTCTGCTTCACATATACCCAAATAATTGTTCGAAAGCCATTAGTTCATTTATTTCTAAGACCCTTCGGATATCAAACTACATTTACAGCAAGATGACAAATGAAACAAAAAACTACTTGACTACTTCTTGAATAACTGGTTTCGAATTCTCACTAGCTAATAGCAAACTCTAACCAGCAACACCCACTTACATAAGGTTGCCTCCAACTATAAATTCGCAGAAACTTGATATAAATCGGAAAAAAAAAACATATAGTTCATTTCAAAAAGAAAACTCAATCCTCAAAACTTTTCCTTAATCATCAAGTTGATGCAGCTAAAAACACGGAGAGAATTTGACATATAAACTATGAAAAAGGTGAAAACAGCAACCTTGAACATTGGATGATGAGGAGCTAGCACCGGAAGCTGCAGGTCTCCGACGCATCCTACGTCCACCAGTAGCACGTGCCACGTTTTCACGCGGCTGAACCTATAATTTGACGCGAATAGACGCATCAAGCCCCCAAATAACGAGAATTACCATAATCCGAAGACCAATCTATTTCACAAAAATTGAGAAATTACCTGTGGAGGTTCTGCAACATCCTCCCGTGATCTAGCATCTACCCGACGTTTCCACAAGAACAAAGGAATCACAGCTACTATCAGAATCATTGACACTATCAGTGCGAAAATCTCCTCCATCACTTACCTGCGATCCTAAATAGCAGAGCAATAGAAAAACACAGAACTAGAATAATCAAATTGAACGAAGATCGTTTCAGATTAGTCCAAACTTTAACCTAATTGCGTTTTCCAAATTGAATTTCTTTTTGTTGTCTTCAATATTCGTAGTGTAACCTAAATCGTTGCAGAGCTCGACTTGGACTCGATATAGAAGACAAGCGGTTAATTCGTAATTTTCAAGCGATTTTCAGACCCTCTGGACCCATCGGAGTCTTAAGGCCTCTTATCAACGTCAATTCGTCTGTTTTACTGAATTACCGCAATGATTATTTTGTCAAAAGTGACTTTTCCCGTTTCATTCTTTGCATAGAGTTAATGAACAACTCTTTAACAATCTGATATTACAGCGGAAGAAAACAGCGATAGTCTCTTAGTATCATACCAAATCGAAATTTTAAAACACGCAACACGAGATAAAAGAGTAAGGTAAAGAAACGTTCTGGAACTGCGCAACAACAGTAATGATCCACTACAACAGTAAAGCAACAGGCTAGGGCCAACGCAACATAAGCAGCTCAGAAACCATGGATCTTGATATTATCTTTCTTCACAAGGCCAGCCTGTACCATGATAAGTATGGGAAACTAGATCAAATAACAATCTTTTTGTTATCTTGTTTGTTAAAGAGATTAATTTTTACCTGGACTAGGAACGTAGAGACGTTCTTTCTCTGGTCGCCTTGAAGTTGAATAACCTAACACGTTCGCACAGGAGCATAAGCAATGGAGCATAGCTAGAGAGAGCACATATATAAGACAAAACTGAATATCCCTCTGTTACATTATTCAAATGGTACTATGCCAACTATAAAGAAAGTTACTTAGCCACATGGATGCACCATGGAGTTTTAAAGCATGTACCTGTCCCAGTTCAGAGTCTTGAACCACAGTTCCGTTGCAACAAAATTCTTTCTTGAGATCCTTAAGTATCTTGCTGTAGCTGTACTCTTTCTTCAGCCCCTGGACCGTTGTCAAGCTTTTCCTACCATTCCGTTGCTGGACACGAATGTGAACGTACTCCTTTGTTCCTGCACCTGAGTCCTCAGCATTCGCATCAGCAAACGGATCTGCAGGCAAGCAAAACAGAAACTAATTAGCGCTTATCAGCTCTCACATGAGATACAGCAAACCACAACCTGAAGAATCCAAGACTTGAGAAACCAATTTACAAAAATCCATGTTCCAAGTATCAAAACTGTTACCAAACATCTGAAAATAAGTCTAAATTGACTTTTCTGAGACAGATATGCAGAGGTACTCTGGAATCTGGATCAAGTTTCAAGCATTGGTATGTATAATTGGCACTTACCGAAGGCAGTAGGGACCTGGGAATCAAGTTCAGACATGAAACTTTGTTGATCTGAGGGGCAAACGACAGAGAAGCTGAGACCTGAACAAGAAGGCCATCGTCACATAAGAATTCAACACACTCAGAATGATAAAAACACATACACAAGAACTGAAGAAAAAGCATAGAGAAATACACATAGCACGATAACACACAACTCCAGTATGAGCCATTTCCATTAAGAGAGATTATTGATATATAAACCAGATGAGAAACTACAACCCCAGCTAAGAAACTATCTCCAGATTTATCATCCGCAGCAGATAGATACGGATTTGAATTGAGCTAGATAGATACCATCTGCATTATATATTGTATCTTCTTCATTTTATTCGACGAACCTAGCTAAGCAGATCCAGTTCAATTACAATAAACAATAATAAAGATAAACATCAATCCACCAAGTAATAACTTTGACGTTTAATATTTCACAGGAGATCAAAGCAAGATCCGCTTTTTCAAAGTCAGCACCAAATTCGATCATTCCTATACAAAAGCTCGCGTGGATCTTTAGGGAACAAAATGAAAAGTTATAACCAAAGTCAGTCACCAAAATTGTGGATCTAGCAACGAAACCAAACTTCAGCTCGAAATTACCGAAATCAAAGAAAGAGCAAGAAACAATTTGTAATCCGATGGAACGTGACAAACGACAGAAGAAGGACAATTTTACCTGATCCGAGAGATAGGGTTTCGAGGATCTGATTATCGGAGAAGAGAGACGAACAGAAACCCTAAATTCGGATAAAGTCTGCAACTTCGGTTTTGGTGGCGAGAAAGTAACGAAGAGGAAGAGGAGAGGTATTTTGGTTTAGGGGTGGCCAATCGGATATTCAGTTCGGTTCCGGATAAAAACCGATCGGTCCCAGGATAGAAACCGATGGGTTCCGGACTTTTTGGATATACAAATGTAGAAAACATTCAGTTTGGTTTCGAATGAAAACCGATCAGTTTTTGGATATACAAATGTAGGAAACATTCGGTTCCGGATAAAAACCGATTGGTTTTTGGATATACAAATGTAGGAAACATTCGGTTTTGGATAAAAACCGATCAATTTTTGAATATACAAATGTAGGAAACATTCAGTTCCGGACAAAAACTGATCGGTCCCAGAATAGAAACTGATCGGTTCCGGATGTTTTAGATATACAAACGTAGGAAACATATAAATTTCGAAACAGTTCGATTCTTAAATATGAGAATTGGTAAGTATACGAAATTTTTCGGTTATTATTCGATTGGGTTTTATAGTGTTCGAACATCTAAACGCTAAAGAGTTGATTTAAACCCCAACACCAATCGGATTAACAACATTTAGAATCAAACCAGATACTTGAATATTCATTCATGCTTAGTAGTAGAAACAACAATCCTAAATGTATCGGGTTAGTCATATACTCTTATCAATTTTCGGATAATATCCAAAACCGAACCAATACTGGTTATTTTTGATCGATTCTGGTTCTGGTTATTATGTCGAGGTCTATCTCAACTATTTTCAATCTTTTATCTAATTTTTTAAAAATATTTTAAAATTTAGTAATTTAGTCTATTTTGTTTTTCAAATATAAGGCTTAAACTATATGAAATTATTATCGAGATCCGATATTCATTTGAATCCGCCTAAAAAAATTGGATGTTTGATACTCCATATCAACAAAAACCGGGATCCAAATATGAATTTCCTGAATTTAATATTTAGATTTGGGAGTTGGGACTACAAAAAAAAGACAACTATATCTAACACTTATTCCAAAGACTAAAGAGTGTGCCCTTTCATTCATATAAAGCCTAAACTAATTAATTGTTATTAACATAATTATAAATTAAAAAGTAGAAAAACTGTATTTAGAGTAGTAATATATTTGCTCTGTTTGGCTTCTAATTTAGATTAAAGGATATTCTACTATGACCGTACCCTACGTTGTGTTAGACGTGCTTTACTTTGGAGTGGAAAATATCAAGCTCGTCTTTCTCCATATACATTGTCTTACCATCATCCAATGGGCCGTGATCTGCGTGTATAAGAAAATTAATTATTGGTGGAATTAATAGGAAATGTTCAAGATGCTGCTATGTATTTCAGAATTCACCTCCAAAAACATATATTCCCTAGTACTACACTATGTAATATCACCAGTTCTTTCAATATTGACTCTCATCTCATAATAGAGGGTTTGATTTTATTAGGTAATTTTGGGTTTTACCTACATTTTAAAATCGTTGACATGTCAGAACATGAGCTACACAACATACATGCATGTGGCGTTGCATGTAGACGCGGAGACTTGTCACTCCTCCACATTTGAGTTTCCAACACCTAATACCGTCAAAAACCTTAGAGCTTCTCTCTCTCAAGTCTCAACACACGCACAAACATATGCATGCATTCTTACACGTGATCTCCATGCAAGTCTCCTCTCTTGTCCATAAATACCCATTAACCCTTCACTTCACTCTTCACTCTTCACTCAAACCAAAAGCAAGTAAGAAAACATACAGAAATAGAAAATGGCAAACAAGCTCTTCCTCGTCTGTGCAACTCTCGCCCTCTGCTTTCTCCTCACTAACGCTTCCATCTACCGCAGCATCGTCGAGTTCGATGAAGATGACGACACCAACCCAATGGGACCAGTAGGCCCAAGACAGAAATGCCAAAAGGAGTTTCAGCAAGCACAACACCTAAGAGCCTGCCAGAAATGGATCAAGAGACAAATGAGGCGAGGTCCCTCCGAGGATGAGTTCGATTTCGAGGACGACATGGAGGACGACATGGAGAACCCGCAGGGACGTCCACAACAGCAGCATCAGCTCCTCCAGCGGTGCTGCAACGAGCTTCGAGAGGAAGAGCCAGTTTGCGTTTGCCCAACCTTGAAACGAGCAGCCACAGCAGTTAGACTCCAGGGACAGCACGGACCATTCCAAGCCAGGAAAATCTACAGGACCGCTAAGAACTTACCTCAAGTTTGCAAAATCCCACAAGTTGATGTTTGCCCCTTCAAGTCCATCCCTTTCCCTCCATCCTACTAAGATCCCAAACCCAAACCCTCGAGCGTATGAGTGTGGTTGTTGATACATGTTAACACCACACCTCCTCGTGTGTTTTATGAAAAATGTAAGCTAATTTGGATGTTTGAGGCTAATGTAATTAGCACTACTCCGTAATAAATGAGAGGTTTGTTTATGTTTTTGGCTGCTCTCTAAAAAGTGATGACAGTTAATCGTTCCGCAAAATTAGTATAACAAAAAACATTAGTCTACTGAACGGGAAAGACCGAGCAAAGACTAATTAATGCTCAGAGTCAGAGATATAATGTGTGATCAGATTTCAACTTATTAACAAAAATCATCCATTGGGAGCAAAATCTGGCTTCTAATTCTAAAGCTATCAAATTTCAAAGTAGAATCAAACAATGTCCATTGGAAGAGAAATGTCGAGAGATTACATGTAAATAGTTATAGCTAGTATACAAATAGAGTTTGATGGTTTAATCATTGATTTGTAGCAAAGAACACCTCTGAAAATGTTTACCATTTTTATATGGTATCATGAGTATGAAGAACATGTTAATAGTATACTCATGGGCGGACCCACGTTATGGGAACCGATGGCAGATTTGATAGGAGTATACTTTCTTAAATTATGTGATCAATGGTTCAAGCCTTGGAGAGAGCAGCTCCAACAATGGTGATGAAATATGATAGAATCGATCCTATATGTAGAGATTGAATGGAAGTGATTCTTGACACATGTCAATAGTCTATTTGTGATTAAAATAAATAGATAATAGCTTAAAAGGCCACTTATGTTGTTTCTATATGATTATTTTTTATTTTTTATTTTTGCATAAATCATTGCACAAAATCTTTGACATTTTTATGACTAGTTATGTTATTTAAGAGAATATAACTCGTTTCTTATTTTTTTAATATATTGCATTATTAATATAAATATTAAAATTAATGTAATTGAATATATTAAAATGTGTTTAAAAGATATTAGTGAGATACTCTTTAAGTTTCTACTAATAGAGCTATAAAGTGAGGGTAAGTATCTTAGATTAAAAAAGATTAAAAATATTAATTAAATATTATGTAGAACCTTAGTGAGATACTCACTAATGAGGCTGCTCTAAGAGTATTTTGCACCTCCTAAATTTTTTTTGGTCCGCCAATGAAAGGTTCATTTGCTTACGGCAAAAAAAAAAAAGGGTTTTATACGGTGAAATTTCATTTGCAAAATGGTATGATATAGAATAGGTTAATTTGCTAAATGAAAACATCATGAAAGTTTGTTTGTAAAATGGTATGGTGAACAATGTAAATGGTACAAATTCGAGTTTGCAGATTCAATTATTTATTTGTGACCGGGAGTTAACAAATTTGAAATTATGGGTGAGGCCATTTTTATAAAATAGTATACCGAACCAAGTAAATGATATACCATTTTTTAAAAATTGCAGCTAAAAGAAATGTATTTGACAATAGAGTTCGCATATTTAGTTTAATCATTTATTTGTGACCTAGAACAACACATCTGAAAATGGTGCACCACTTTTGTGAATGGTATGACGTACCATAAACGATCATACTATAAATGTTTAGAGTTCGAGGTCTAATTCATTGAGTTGTGAATCCGTCGAGGAATTTTTTTTTAGTCTTTTTTTCTAAGACAATTATAGTTTTCATATGGATAGAAGGGTCGATTTGCTCTACAAAAAGTGGAGTCAAATTTTTATTTTTTTCCCAACCACACACCAATCGTGGAGGGAAAACCCGAAAAGTTACAAAAAAAAATTCAGAAAATAAAACTTTGTTACATGATTCAGTGGTACATGAATCATGATCTAAAACTATATGAATCATATTTGATCTTTTATATATTTCAGATTAAGCTCCCAAAATATATTTTCAACTGCACTATCACCAAAATATTGACTCTCAACTCTTCCCATCACCAAATGGATAGTGGTCTAATCGTCTTGACACTTGAGAATTAATCCTTAAAACTGAGAGAAGAACCAAATGGTCTTAGTTTAGTTCTTAATTGAAGAGGAATTGCCATGTTGATCCAAGCCATGAATCGCTTCTCCTTAAGCCTGGAATTTTCTATCATTGTTACTTGGCCATCGAAGCATTCACATCGCTCTCCAGACCCTAAAATTAGTCGGAACTCATAGTCCATTAGCCCGAGAATCAGCTAGAGAGTCAAAGTCTCCGCGACCTGACTCAAAGCTTAAAGTATCCGTTGATCCAGATCACTCGAATTATAAAGAAAAAAAATTGAAAGAAATGATTTAGACTTTAAATTATCAACTGCTAGAATCAGACAACGGAGGATACTATGATCAGAGACTTGGAACTCATATCGTTTATAAAAAACAAAAAAAAAACTCATCCCACTGAAACCAAATTATATTAATAAAAGGGTTTAATTTGTTTTATTCGGAAACAAAAAATTTTACATTCTTTTAAAAAATCTTTCACAAAATGTCCTGTCAGGTAATGAGCTACAAATTACTCACAGCATGCAGTCGCGGAGTACTGATGTTGTTCGTCACTTTTCACTCTTTTCTAACACATAATCAAGACAACAACATTACACGCATGCATTCTTACACGTGATTGCCATGCAAATCTCCCTTTTCCCTATAAATTTACTCCTCACTTCACTTATTTACTCAAACCAACACTCATCACTAACAAGTAAACATAATACACAAATAGAAAATGGCGAACAAGCTCTTCCTTGTCTGTGCAACTCTCGCCCTCTGTTTCCTCCTCACCAACGCTTCCATCTACCGCACCGTCGTCGAGTTCGATGAAGATGACGACACCAACCCAATGGGACCAGTAGGCCCAAGACAGAAATGCCAAAAGGAGTTTCAGCAAGCACAACACCTAAGAGCCTGCCAGAAATGGATCAAGAGACAAATGAGGCGAGGTCCCTCCGAGGATGAGTTCGATTTCGAGGACGACATGGAGGACGACATGGAGAACCCGCAGGGACGTCCACAACAGCAGCATCAGCTCCTCCAGTGGTGCTGCAACGAGCTTCGAGAGGAAGAGCCAGTTTGCGTTTGCCCAACCTTGAAACGAGCAGCCACAGCAGTTAGACTCCAGGGACAGCACGGACCATTCCAAGCCAGCTGGAAAATCTACAGGACCGCTAAGAACTTACCTCAAGTTTGCAAAATCCCACAAGTTGATGTTTGCCCCTTCAAGTCCATTCCTTTCCCTCCATCCTACTAAGATCCCAAACTAACCCACGATGATCATCAATATGTGGTTGTTGGTTAATCATCGTGTGTGTTTTATGAAAAAATGTAAGCTTAGTATGTTTGAGGCTAATGTAATTAGCACTACTCCCTAATAAATGAGACGTTTGTTTATGTTTTTTATTTGTTACTCTTGCTGCTCTCTAAAAGTGATGACTGTTAGATTAAAAAACAAACAATTAATCGATTCGCAAAAGGTAAAACAAAATTTTTTAATTTGTCTAATGAACGGGAAATTAAAGATCTATCATAGACTAATGCTCAGAGATATAATGTGTAACAAGACTTCAAACTCAATAATAAAATCGCAATATCTGGCTTCGAATTCTAGAACTATCAAATTCCAAAGTGGAATCAAACAATGTTCAATGGAAAATATAATTATCGAGAGATAACAAGTTTATAACATGCATGTAAATAGTATAGCAAAGAACACCTCTGAAAATAGAGTTTGATGAATAATAACAAACCCTTTAACATGCATGTAGAGTTTGATTAAACCCTTTAACATGCATATATCAAAGAACACCTCTGAAATTATAACATGCATGTAGAGTTTGATTAAACCCTTTATCAAAAACAAAAAAATAGAGATTGATGAATAACATGCATGTAAATAGTACTATAAAACTATATAAATAGAGTTTGATGGTTTACTCATTTGATTTGTATAGCAAAGAACACCTCTGAAAAATGTATACAATTTTTATTTGGTATGACTATGACGAACAATGTTAATACATTTTATAAAAGATTAACTGCTAAATGATTATACCCCTGTACTGTGAAATTTTATTTGCAAAACGGTATGATTCAAAAAGGCTAATTTGCTATTTAATGAAAGTTTATATTTGAAATAAAAATTTTATGTCGAACAGTGTAAATGGTCCAAAGTAAATAGAGTTTGTAGATTCAGTAATCTATTTGTGACTGGGAACACATTTGACATAATGCTATATACTATTTTTATAAAATAGTATAATTAACGAACCATGTAAATAATTTACCATTTTTAAAATTTGCAGCTAAGAAATATATTTGAAAATAGAGTTCGCAATTTCGCATGGTTAATCATTGATTTGTGACCAATAACACATCTGAAAATAAAATGGTATACCATTTTTGTGAATGATATGACTTACCATAAACGACTATACTATAAATAGAGTTTGAGGTTTAATTAATCACTGATCTGTGAATAGTCTATAAAGAAAAAAAAAAGAAAAAATTTTAGTCTTTTTAAAAGACAATCGTAGGCTTTCATATATATAGATTGAAGAGTCGATTTGCTTTGAAAAAGTGGTGTCGTTTTTTTCTTCGTAAGATTTGCATTTTCACAATATTTTTTTTGGGTTTTAATGTGATAGTATATCACAAACAAAACAAGTGTGCCATAGGATAATAAATATGTTTAATGCAAGAGACTTTTAGGAGCCACAAAAAATGTAATTTTCACTATCTTTTGTAGCGCCATTTTCCAATTTCACTACTTGTCGTTTATTCTTTGGAGTGCTTGTATTAACTCATAGATTTTGTTACCATTATTCATCAGTGGTTCATGAATCATGACCCCTAACTATATTGAATCAAGTTGAAATTCTATATTTCAGATTGCCATGCAAATCTCTTTTCTCCCTATAAATTAACTCCTCACTTCACTTCTTTACTCAAACCAACACTCATCACAAAAAATCAAACATAATACACAAATAGAAAATGGCGAACAAGCTCTTCCTCGTCTGTGCAACTCTCGCCCTCTGCTTTCTCCTCACCAACGCTTCCATCTACCGCAGCGTCGTGGAGTTCGATGAAGATGACGACACCAACCCAATGGGACCAGTAGGCCCAAGACAGAAATGCCGAAAGGAGTTTCAGCAAGAACAACACCTAAGAGCCTGCCAGAAATGGATCAAGAGACAAATGAGGCAAGGCCCCTCCGAGGATGAGTTCGACATGGAGGACGACTGGAGAACCCGCAGGGAGGTCCACAACAAAAGCATCAGCTCCTCCAGCGGTGCTGCAACGAGCTTCGAGAGGAAGAGCCAGTCTGCGTTTGCCAAACCTTGAAACGAGCAGCCACAGCGGTTAGACTCCAGGGACAGCACGGACCATTCCAAGCCCGCAAAATCTACAGGACCGCTAGGAACTTGCCTCAAGTTTGCAACATCCCACAAGTTGATGTTTGCCCCTTTAAGGCCCGCATCCCTTTCTTCCCTCCTTCCTACTAAAATCCTAAATTATACCACGATGATTATCAATGTGGTTGTTGATGTATGTTAACTCTACATAATCATCGTGAGTTTTTTTATGAAAATGTAAGCTTAGTATGTTTGAGGCTAATGAAATATTAGCACTACTCCCTAATAAATGAGACGTTTGTTTTTGTTACGCTCCCTACTCTTTAAAAAGTGAAGACGGTTAGATAATCGATTCGCATAGTGAAATAAAAAAAACATTAGTCTAAATTTCTAATGAACGGGAAAAGTAGATTTTCTAAGAGATCATTTGTGTAACTAAGACGTCAAGCTCAGTAATATATATAATCCATTAGGAGCAAATTTGGCTTCGGATTTTAAAGATACATCAACTTCCAAATCTGGCAAGAACTCATTCACTGCTGACTAATGTTATTGAAATAGTGGCTGGTCTCCCATTTTGTAAAGCATCTCTCTATGATTAATTAATTAGTAGATTTAAAATTCATTCCAAAACAAAAGAATGATAAACAGAATGTATACATAACTTCAGTTTTACATTTGTTGTGATGATAACTGCTGATGCATGTTGTTGTACTGATGGCGGGGCGGCTCAAATAGTCATGATAACGAGTAATGAAATCAGGCTCCTTTAAAAAATATTTTTTGAAAAATTATAGACTTCTATTTATGTGTTCAACTAAAACTTTTTAAAGAAAATTCTTTAATCAAAACTCTATTCGACTGTTCCATTACAACATGCTCGAAGACGGTCTTGAAAGACATGGTGCGGTTATCACTTTTAACATTGTTTTTCTCTAAAATAATTGACAAACATCGAAACATAATTAAAAGATCTGATGAATCTTTTATATTTTTAGATTGTTTAAAATGTAAGCAGTAGAATAGGAAAGTAAAACTGTACTTTGAGCATACGCCAAATTTCCATTAGATCGCCAAATTTCCTTTTTTTTTCGTCACTGTCAGAATCACGTCACGAATTAAACGATCGATTTTCTGAAAAAAAATTATGGAGTCAACAATATCGTTCTTGTGAAGTTGTGCTCTTGCCCTAAACTATTATTGCTGGAATAACGAACCGAACTCAATCATAACTTTGATTAGAGTTTACTTATAGTTTTATCAGAACCAAATTGAACTAAACCAACTGAACTCCAAGAAAAAACCTAAATACCCAAATTAACAAATTTTTTTTTTTTTCAAATTAACATTGATATGATCACTGTCTATGACAATTGACAAGATCAACAAGATGGGGAAAAGGCGGCGATTCATTGTGATGTAATGATTCTCTTACATTTTTTTTTGTTTGAAAATTATTCTTTTACTTTTCTATATATTGATTAATGATAATCATGATTATCTACGGTTATGCATTCGGCTTTAATTTCATGTATTATAATCCTAGGCAACATTAATATGTACAAAAAATAATTAGGAGACTGCATGCAGTGTTGTTCATCACTTGTCACTTCTCCACATTTGAGTTTCCAACACCTAATACCGTCAAAAACCTTAGAGCTTCTCTCTCTCAAGTCTCAACACACCCACAAACATATGCATGCATTCTTACACGTGATCTCCATGCAAATCTCCTCTCTTGTCCATAAATACCTATTCACCCTTCACTTCACTCTTCACTCAAACCAAAAACAAGTAAAAAACATACACAAATATAACAAATGGCAAACAAGCTCTTCCTTGTCTGCGCAACTCTTGCCCTCTGCTTTCTCCTCACCAACGCTTCCATCTACCGCACCGTCGTCGAGTTCGATGAAGATGACGACACCAATCCAATGGGCCCTGTAGGTCCAAGACAGAAATGCCGAAAGGAGTTTCAGCAATCACAACACCTAAGAGCCTGCCAGAAATGGATCAAGAGACAAGTGAGTCAAGGCCCCTCCGATGATGAGTTCGATTTCGAAGACGACATGGAGAACCCGCAGGGGGGTCCACAACAGCAACATCAGCTCCTCCAGCAGTGCTGCAACGAGCTTCGAGAGGAAGAGCCAGAATGCGTTTGCCCAACCTTGAAACGAGCGGCCAAAGCTGTTAGATCCCAGGAACAACAGCCCGGATCATCCCGCAAAATCTACAGGACCGCTAGGAACTTGCCTCAAGTTTGCAAGATCCCACAAATTGATGTTTGCCCCTTTAAGGCCCGCAGGCCTTTCTTCCCTCCTTCCTACTAAAATCCTAAATTATATACACCACGACGATTATCAATGTGGTTGTTGATGTATATATGTACGTTGACACTACATAACCATCGTGTGTGTTTTATGAAAAATGTAGCTAAGTATGTTTGAGGCTAATGTAATTAGCACTACTACTCCGTAATAAATGAGAGGTTGTTTATGTTTTTTTTATGTGTTACTACTCTTCCTGCTTTGTAAGAAGTGATGACGAACGGTTAGATTTTAGAAAAGAAACAATTAATCGATTCGCATAGTTAAAAAAAAAAAAAAACATAAGTCTCTAATGAACGGGAAAAATCATAGACTTACTCAGAGATATGCTGTATAATGAAGACTTTAAGCTCGATAATAGATATCGTCCACCACTAGGAGCAAATTTGGCAACGAATTTTAAAGTCATCAAATTCCAAATCTGGCAAGAACTCTTTCACTACTTACCGATGTTGCCTTTCTTTTTGAAACAATAGCTGGTGTTCTACTTTGTAAAGCCTCTTTATGATTATAATAGATTTAAAATTCATTCAAAACAAAAGAATGGTATCTTCTTGCCGTTTGTGATGATATTAGTTAATCATTCATGTGACAATGCTCAAATAGCCGCAATAACGAGTAATGCATCTCGCCGTCTCAACTCAAACTATATGTATATGTTTTTTTTTTGTCAACACTATATGTTTATGTCATATTCACATTTTCAGGAATGTTTTTTAATTGCTCCATTGGAAATTTGGAACACGCATGCTGAAAGATGGTCGTGAATGAAATTATTTGGCTATCAATATTAGTTAATGTTGCTTCCTGTCAATTTTTGTTTTTCTGTTGATAAAATCTGTCAAAATATTTGACGAACACAGACTGAAATACCTGAATCTTATATATTTTTAATCGATTGTTCAAAATTAAGTAGTGGGATATTAGGAAAGTGCTCAAAAATACGTACGCTAAATTACCATTAATTAGATCACCAAATTTTTGTTTTTCTTCTTTGTTAGAATCATGTTCGAATTAATTAAACGATTGATTTTCTGAAAATTTCTTTTGTGAAATAATGAATTGATGAATTGCCAAATTTTTGTTTAAAGTTCAGTTGTAGTTTTATTAGAACCAATTTGAACTAATTAACCAAGGGAAACTCCAAGAAAAAAATCCTAAAGACCCAAATTAATATATATATTGATATGTATTAGAATTGTGTTTATCCCAATGAAACTTTGGGAGATTGCGGACTCAGGGCGTGCCTTCAGTATAAAAAATAAAGTATTTGCGTAGAGCCCCCAATTTTTAAGTATATTTTAGGGTTTCAAATTTTTTATTTTTTTGTTTAATATATTGTATTTATTAGAATATATTATTAGAATTGTATTTATCTCACATTAGGGAGATTGTGGACTAGTAATATATATGTTTGTGATAATATTCCACTTGAACTAATTTTTGGACATGGATTAGGCCCAAACTTTTTTTAATAATAATATTGATATGGTCTCTGTCAACGACAAAGACAAAATCAGCTAGAACGGAAAGACGCCGCGATTCATGATGATGTAATGATTCTTTTACTATTCTATAGACTAATGATGATCACGATGATCTACGGTTATGCATCCTACTTAAATGTCGTGTATTATAATTCTAGACAACATTAATATGTGGAAAATGTAGGAGACTGCATGCAGATGCAGGTGTTCTTCATCACTTGTCAGTTGTCACTCCTCCACATTTGAGTTTCCAACACCTAATACCGTCAAAAACCTTAGAGCTTCTCTCTCTCAAGTCTCAACACACGCACAAACATATGCATGCATTCTTACACGTGATCTCCATGCAAGTCTCCTCTCTTGTCCATAAATACCCATTAACCCTTCACTTCACTCTTCACTCTTCACTCAAACCAAAAGCAAGTAAGAAAACATACAGAAATAGAAAATGGCAAACAAGCTCTTCCTCGTCTGTGCAACTCTCGCCCTCTGCTTTCTCCTCACTAACGCTTCCATCTACCGCAGCATCGTCGAGTTCGATGAAGATGACGACACCAACCCAATGGGACCAGTAGGCCCAAGACAGAAATGCCAAAAGGAGTTTCAGCAAGCACAACACCTAAGAGCCTGCCAGAAATGGATCAAGAGACAAATGAGGCGAGGTCCCTCCGAGGATGAGTTCGATTTCGAGGACGACATGGAGGACGACATGGAGAACCCGCAGGGACGTCCACAACAGCAGCATCAGCTCCTCCAGAGGTGCTGCAACGAGCTTCGAGAGGAAGAGCCAGTCTGCGTTTGCCCAACCTTGAAACGAGCAGCCACAGCAGTTAGACTCCAGGGACAGCACGGACCACTCCAAGCCAGGAAAATCTACAGGACCGCTAAGAACTTACCTCAAGTTTGCAAAATCCCACAAGTTGATGTTTGCCCCTTCAAGTCCATCCCTTTCCCTCCATCCTACTAAGATCCCAAACTAACCCACGATGATCATCAATATGTGGTTGTTGATGCATGTTACCACCATAAAGTCATCGTGTGTTTTTACTATGAAATGTAAGTTTGAGGCTAATGTAATTAGCACTACTCCTTAATAAAAGAGAAGTTTTTTTTGTTTTGTTTATGTTTATGTTTATGCATGGTCTTGCTCTCAAAATACACCATTAATAAATTCATAAAGTAGAATGAACTAACAAAAAGAGTAATCTCAGTTAACGGAAAATATCTCTTAGTAAGTGAATCCAAGCAAGGCTGTGTTCAAATACAGAGGAGCTAAATTAAGATAGCACTTTTATCAGTTTCTATCTTCAAGTGTATATATATATATATATATATTAGAACATGGATTCAGAAAGTTCAGAAGAAGTCCATAAATCTCCTAAATCATGAAATTGTTTCTAAGTGTTGGAACTTGGAACAAAGAACATGGTGTCTGTTTAGATATGATACTGTAACAGAGATTACGGACCTTGAATTTTTGACGTTAAACAGCCGCCACGAAGCCTTGATTTGTTGTACAAACACTTTTGACTTGATCAATATCATTATCAGATTTTGATATCCCAAGGAGAGACCCCTTCTTTGACACAACTAAAATTAAACTGATATCGAAGGGGAGGTTAGGTGATGGTTAATTTACAAACAAAATTAAATGCATGGTGCATTTTTTGTAACACTAAATTGATAACTTGACAAATATAATATCACATATATAATTTATCTATCTAGTGCTTGTCTACTCGAGATCTCAGAAGGCGGAACATTAATATGAATTTTTCAACACACATCCTCCTGATCCAAGACAAAAGTAAAAGAAAACAGACCCTTAAGGCTAATACAAGCTATATACATATTTAGCACCAACATTAAGTAGTAGCCACATTTAGGTATAAACATAACTTTGTTTTGGCTCCGGAAGAGAAAATCTCATCCAAGGCTCAAGCGAAAATCCATCGGCCTGGCGTTAACTTGACGGTGTGCAGTTCCTATCTCACAAGCATTCACTCTTGCTGCGAATCTGAGTGAGCACAGAGACTCACCCGTTGATGAAGGTTCCGGTGTGATGTTCACAAACATTAGCGTCTTCGAGTCGCCACCTAAACAGGGCTGCTCATAGAATTTCACAAAGTTTCATTACACCACATAATCTTTTACTTTTAGGTTCTGCGTAAATGATGATTTCAAATGTTACCTGAAGAAGATAGGTGAGCTTCGAGTTTCTAAAAGGAACGTGATCTTCTTTCTTCGCTAAGGCAAATATAACATCGCCTAGAGACGATAAGCTTTTGTTGATTGCCTAAGTTAGATTTCAGTAAGAAAAATAAAATAAAAATCATTAAGCCTTATTAAATCTTCCTTTTTTTTGTGTGTGTCTATAAAGAATGCGTTCGAAGACATTACTTGAGTTTCTTTCAGTCTATCACCAGTTGATCCGCTCTTCGATAAACGCTCACTACCCGCAAGATCAATCAGGTTCAAGACACCTTGTACTTGTTGCTCCGTGCTCTGTAAGAAACCAGTAAAAAAAAAAAACTCGGATTTGGTTTAGACGAAATAAACGCCGGACTATCAAATGTTGTTGTTTCAGTAAGAAATCTGATTGATACCTCGTTGAATCCAGAGATTCTTAATGTGAAAACAAAGTGGCTTCTTGATGATTGCTCATTCATCGCGGTCTTCCCTACTGACCTGGACAAAATTTGAAGAGACAGTTTGAATCATTAGCAGCTTTCAGAGGAATCATTGCCAATTTTCACAAACAGACACTTGCCTGTTTCGAGCTGCGTGGTCTAAAAGGAACGAAACCTCTCGGCTGCTTCGAACATCTACAACAGTAAGTTCCACAACATGTGTGTTCCCACTAGCATCATGTTTGATTGCATACTTCTGAGGAGAAACACCATTGTCTGATCTCACAGCTTCCTTGTTTGTTGACAAGAGATCCCGAATCGTTTCATTGTATATTTCCAACATAGAGACCTGTAATATGTATATAAACCACTCAATAATACTATGAATGTTATTTTATCCATTTCTAAGTCTTCTAGGAGGTTTGTTACCTGCAACTCATACTTCCAACCCTGTGATCGAAGAGACTGCCTTGTTTGAAATATTTGTTCCAAACATCGAGGAATCAGTCCTTTCTCCTCCGGGTTTCCCGGCCTACCCATCATTGTATAAGTTTTTCCAGATCCTGTTTGTCCGTATGCGAAAATGCAAACCTGAATATGTGTAGTAGCAATGAAACATAGTATTATTCATCATTCACTTGCTTTATTGACCAGTTAGACAGTATCTACCAAAATATTCAGTGTAAATTTGACGAATTATTAATTGAAGAAATAAGTAAACAGGGAATAAAACAAAGCCAAATCAGATAAGTACCTTGTAACCATCAAGAGCACTCTGAACAAGTTGAGAAATCTCTACAAAAATATCTTCTTGTGAGGCACTTGGTACAAACACCTTATCAAATGTGAAACAATGCTTTTGCCCTGGCCAGAGAAAACATCAAATCAGTCTCTTTCTTTTTCAACAGAAACTTTTTCAGAAGATTTGTTCATACCATTTTGCATCAAGTCAATGCCTCGACCAAGTGCTTCTAGAGATGTAGGGTAGGATATAGTTCTGGCCTCATCACTAGAATTCTCGCCCGATAATAGAGGTCTAACCCTACAGAATACGCGGATATTTCCCTTCAATTCCTGCAACATTCAAATATTTTTGAAAATCGGCCAAGCCTGCTCCATATTTTGCAAGGGAAATGGAGAAAAAATATGGCAAATTTTAACCTGTATGGTATTGTGCAACTTTTTCCGTAGTTTTTCTCCTTCTATGAGTTTAAGTTCTGCTTCTTCTAAGCGACTTTTCAGCTCAATAATGCTTTCCTTTTGCTCTTCAAACTCATTGATTTTCTCAAAGGTAGACAAATCAGCCACCTAACCATAAGAAGAATTTAGAGATTTTCAAATAGATATTCATTTTTATATGTAAAACTCAATAATGTGATGAGACCTGCAGTTTCCTCTCAGAAGCTACTAATTGATCCTGCAACTCTTGTAACTCCTTATTCTGAGAAGAACATTTACTCTGTACAAAAAGATTACAATATCCTAAGAAACAATAATCTCCAGATAGCGTTTTAAGAAGAAAAATACAGGAGTGCATTCAAGAATGAAAACAAACCTCAAGTTCATTTATGGTCTCTTTGAAGTCATTTTGCTTGGTTGCTTCGGCTTGCAGATTTTTAACTTCCGTTATATGGCGATCACGGTCATCTTTGACCTGTTGGATCTCCACCTTGAGACTTGCAATTTCATTCACCAATTCATCTTTTTGCTTCATGATATCATCTTGAGACACCTAACGAAAACAAAGGTCATACCCTGATCTAATCAAAAGTTTATTCTCATTGATTGATTAAACGTATAATCATATCACCTTAGAGGCAGCAAGCTGATCCTGCAATGCTTTAAACTGGCCCTTTAAGTTGCCAATACTTTCTATAATGCCAGTCCGTTCTTTCTCTCCTCTCTTTATAGTTTCATGAGCTTCATCGAGATCACCTTGGATCTTGCTATTGTACAGCTGCAAGCTCGAGTTATACTCTTGCAAGAGTTTGTACATGTCATTGACAGCTTGAATCTGGAAAACAAAAAAAAAACATTCAATATCAGTCAAAACTAATCATTTTTCTTTCGAATCTTTCTGATTTTCTCACCCTCTGGTTAGCTGTTTGAAGCTCTCCTTGAGTCTTTGCTAGCTCTTCTGTGAGAGCAGCTTGCAACTTTTCAACAGTAAGTCTTGCTTCTCTCTCTTTTCCAAGAGAATCATTTGCAGCCTAATGCAAAACCATACAAAGTTTAGAAAACCACAGAAAATGAATAAGACGCGAGTAACTCCTAACTGGAACTGGCAGTTTCTTACCAATTTCTCTGTTTGTTCTTTGGCGAGCTGCACCTGAACAGAGGCAAAGTTCTTCCTGAGTTCCTCAATTACCATATTCAGCTCCTCTTCCTTTACTTTCAGATTAACCTCTGCCAATAAATGCATAGAGTATAAAGTTTTTTAAATTCCCAAATGTTCATAATAAGAACCAACTATTTTAAATCACCAGTTAGATCGAAATTTATAACACACCCAAGTCGGCACAATGCTTCTCGTTCATCTGCATGGCGTTCTTCAACTTCTCTTGCTCAAAGGCGTAATCTAGCTCAAGTTCTTGAAACCATCTAATGCAAAGCCTAAGCCTTTTCACATAGTCCATCGTATTCTCGCATCTCTCCTGCAACAATCCAACTAATAATTCAGGCTTTATATTCCAACCGAAACTATTTAAAACCAAAATTCCGTAATCGACATTCAAATCTTGAGGAATATTACAAAATCTGCTTGGAGCTTCTAAGATTCTTACTCACCATTCACAGAGACATAAACATTTTAGATTTAGCAACTAATAATCTCGAGACTAAACTACAAAATAAGAAAACCCTTTCGATAGACTTGCATGTACTAAGAGATCTCGATTTTCAGACACAAACCAGACATTAAGATCATCATGTATTACTGGGGAAAAAGAAAGAGACCTTGTAATTGTACTTGCTCTTGTACTTGATTCGCTCATGAAGAAGAGCTTCAACGTCTTCTCTTGTAAACTCAACAGGACCATATTCAGATCCTTCATTGCTCGTCAGATCTCTCGCCGGAAATGCTTGCCGGCTTCTTCCATTGTTCGTCATTTCTCCCACCATCTATTTTTTTGCCTCTGAAAATCTAGCTGAAATTCTTCTCGTACCTAAATTACTCAGGATTTGTCTCTTTCACCCCCAATAATACCATAAACCTGCAAAAGTTTTTCTATTTTTATTTTTTATAAAGGATTAAAGATTAAAGGGATCGAAAAGGATTAAAACCCGTGAATGGGTTTATTATTGAATTTGAAAACAGTAAAGTTGTTACAAATAGAGAAATTAAGCAGTGATTTGAGCTAAACAACAAAACACTAGTAGTAAAGACTGAAACTTTGGGTGAAAAAAAACGAATTGAACAGCCATTTCATAAAGAAAACAAAGTTCAGATTTGTAGAAATTTGTGAGAAACAAAAGAAGAAGAAGACCTTTGTATTATTGAGCTTAGAAATGTCTCCGTTCTGTTCTCCTGTCGCTCGCTGCTGCCTACTTCTGTTTTTGTTGTTTGGTATGTTCAGAGAGATGAATGTGGGGCCGTTGATTGGATCTAAATTGGCCGGGCTAATGCGATTACACCCGTTGCTTTACTTATTCAGCTAATTAAATGATAATCTTATACTCAGAAGAGAAAATTCAATTTAATATGTTATTTAATACAAGATTTAAAGCAATGCAATATTGAAATTATCTCTTTGAATAACTCGGAAAAGGTCAAACGCTTCCTACATTGTATTTATAATTTTCTGATTCCCATGTGTTATATAGCATTTAAGATTTTATTTTCTATGAAAATTTGCTAGTTTTAAATTTAAAAAGTTTCAACTGATGAAGTTTCGTATAGTAACAGCCTACTCTAAATCTAAAGCAAACATCAACAGTCCATATGTCTTGAAATTCGGCTGCCACAAAATAAATCTTGAATGTTTACTGCACTTTACTCATATACAACTTGTGTAGGCGACAACTAGATCACATATATATATCGATTGATATGGAATTATGGATGAAGAATTTAACTATTCTTTGTTACATTAATTGTATGGAAACAACTATAGGTAGTTGAAAAGTTGTACTTTTTTTTATCAAAACTCAAAAGTTGAGAAGTTTTGTTATCCTGTACCAGCAAGAAGTGTACTTAGTTATTTAAAGCATATACTAGTATATATATATATATTAATATATGTTCATAAACTATTACTGTTTATACCGCTAAGTTTAAAGATTAAATCATAACTGCTGAACTATTATAGTGAAATTATAAAATTAATAAGCTGATAAAGACTTAACGAGTAGGCTAAAAAAAAGCTAACAACATGTGTCGGTAAAATACTATACGTCGGCAACTTGGCATTTTCAGACGATGGATTCTTTTTTTAAAAGTTAAGACTTTTTTGTGTTACCCGAATCACCCTTTGCATTGATACAAAATTACACCGGCTATTCACGTTCATGAACCTAAAAGTATGGGCTAAATTTGTCCAAATACAAAATTATCTTTTTGATCGACCCAGTCTCAGATGCTCACAATGTGTCACAAATTCAAAGAAAAAAAAGGTTCTTTCAGATTCTGTAAAGGTCCCCGTGATGTAGACTCCATTACAGTGTTACTCTAATTCATATTTCATGTTAAACTCGACACTGACATGAAGTACAGTATTGTGAAATCAGCTCCAACTTTCATTTTGTGAAAATCACAGCACTAATACTGAATAGGCTGTTCCGTGACATTAGCATTGAAATTGGTTCAAAATTATGGACTTTCAATTAGATTCGTCGAATTTATTTCTTAAAGCTTCAATCTTGATCGAATTTGGGCCAAGGGTTTGCATAACTGAGTTGTAATTTTTTCGCCATTGTGAAGGCGCTAGCTACAGGGAAGGGTCAATGAGCGTTTCATGAACTAAGAAGGAATCTATATATATTTGGAGCGATGATAATGGTTAGTCAAAACAGGAGTTGTTTAGTTCTCTTAGTAATTTTGCTTTCATTGTTCTTAGCGATAACACTGAAGAAGAGCTCGAGAAAAGACGATACTTTCTTCAACAGACAGTCATGGCGGCAGCTGCAGGGAAGGGTCAATAACCAAATGGTATGTATTGTCTCTGCCTTAACTTCAAGCTTCTTTTAGGGTTTGGAATGCATACTGCTATAGGTCGCCAGTTCCTTTGGATACGTTATGTGGCTAAACATAACGTAGGTTTCAGAGACTGAGATTGCATTGTTGGTATTGCTTTTTGTTTCTTGCTAGATTTTGTAGGTCTCTGAGGAAGGGGATTTATTTGCTTGCATTTCGATCAATGTGGTGATATTGGCAAAACATTTTCATTGCTGCCATAGTTTCCAGCTTGAGCTTGTCACTACATTGGTTTGTTTTGATCTTATAGTGATTTTTTTTTCTATTCTTGATGTGAATCATGGAAAAAGTTCATTATTACCATTGTTTTCTGATAATGTTCAACTGCATAGAACCAATCAGCGTAACTAACTAGCTGTTAGGATCAAAATAGTGGATTCAAGAGACTTGCGAGTTTTTGGGAAACTTGGTGTTAAGGTAGTTTTGCAGATGTATATACTCTTAATAAGCCCTTTGTTTTGGTATTGTACATCGTTTTTTTTTGCAGAAGTGTGGGAGCTAAATCAGTTTCATGTACTTAGAAGCCCCATTTGTTGCCAAAATATTGTTAGTGCAATCCTAAACACGTTAGAATCCCCATTCGAAAGAAAAATTCGAACAATATGAATTACTTTACATCAAACTAGAATTCTCTATTCTAATCATTTTAGTTATCAGTGCCTTTACATTCTACAGATCAATGGGCCTAAGAAGGTAACGACATTTTATATCCCTTAAGCTTGTGTGTTGTTTTCCTGTCGATTTCATAAATGGTTTTAAAATGCGTTGGAGTTGTTATTTATAGTGATATGACCATATCTCAGGATTTCTCTTATGAATTTGCATTCTAAGATAAAGAACCACTAGTTCAATAATGCATGAGGTTATTGTTTATACCTTGGTCCTGGACTCACGAATGCAACATGAGCTTGAAATAAATTAGGTGTTTAGTTTTGCACATTTACTTTATAGACTCCAACAAAATTAACGAAAAGAGCAAAATAGAGAAACAGAGAGGGTAACACTCCTAGGATGAGTTTAGAATATCGATAGACTCTTATGGCACATTCATACTTGCATTTGGCTTGCTGCATCTGCTATGATAATATAAGTAGAGGAACTTCCTTCACTGGATTGAAAAAAGTTTGAACATTGGTTAAAGCAGAGCGGTCTTCCCATTCCAACCGCTGCCACCAACTCAATTCTCCTTTTATTTTCTTGATTCTTCCACAGGTAGAGCTTATGGGTAACCGATCCAGCTTATTACAGTGTATCACTTCCACCAGTTCCAGGCATTTCCAAGTTTCTCCCCTGTTGCAAATACTCACAAGGTTTGGAAGATTTCTCAGTTTCAAGACACGTAAATTTGGTAAAAAAGGTTCATGGTATAAAGCCTTGTGTAGATTCTGCAAAGAGTCGCAGTAGCTAATCTCTATTTCCTCCAGTTTTGGGATGGTCAGGAAACTTCTCTCCCCGAGTAGTGTTTGAAGCTTGCGACACATGGTGATCTCGATAATCTTTAGTGTTTCCAGTCTCAACCCGAGATGTGTTTGTAGTTCTGAGAAGGTTTTCAAGTCAACACGACGCAGATGAAGTTCCTCCAAATTTGGAAGAAGGTCTAGTTTGTCAGAGGATGGTTTTGAAGCTTTAGTGGGTACCATCTCAACCCAAGAATTTGTATTGATGATAGCATTCTCAATGGTTAGAGATTTCAAATTCTTGAAGCTCCTGTTGTCAGTGACCAATTTCTTCATCATCGCTTCGATCCCCTGACAATAGTTTAGTGCTAGAGAGGTTGTATAAGCCAACAGCCACCCAATGGATACTTGTGATACGTTGAGGTGACTTATTGTTAGCCTCCTCTTGTTGTGTCTTGTACGCAAAATGTAACGAGAGCCCACAACAAGTTGGAATTTCTTCAATCTTTTGATCCAACGGTTTCTCTTATTTAGAAGAAATGGAGAGGAGTACAGCCTGATAGAAAGAACCTGTAAACGTTGAAGGCATCCTATCTCTTCAAGTGTTGCTTGCCCTTTTTTTGCTTCTCCTTGTACGCTCCAACGGTAGTGACTTGATGTCATGTCTAGTGTCTCCAAACTTGATAACCGCGAAACAACTTTAGCTGGAATGCTTTCGAGGTGAAGTGTTCGTGAAAGGTCAAGGTGTCTGAATCTCTTCAATTCTTCCAACCCTCTTGGAAACTCCGTGATATGTGTACCACACAGATCAAGTAGCTCAAGTTTGGAAACGGTTTCCAGTGAAGGTAGTTCAACAAGGTTAAAACATTCTCTTAAGAAGAGAGAATGAAGACTGGAAAGATGCAAAAGAGAGTAACTGGGCAATGACTTCATGCGAGTCCCACTTAGATTTAAGATTCGAAGAGTTGGAAAAGCTTGCAAGAATCCCATGGGTACTTCCTTTAGGAGAGAGTTCCCTTGTAGCAGTAAGGCTGAGGTTTTTACGCAATACTCTTCTGCGAGATCAGGAAGCCTTTTTAGTTTATTGTTCATCAAAGAAACCCTTCGAAGAGAAGGAGCTAACATATCTTGTGTAATCTCTTGCAAACCTGTACCAGACATGACAAGGGAATGACAATCATCTTGTGAGGAAGACATGATCCATATGGCGAAATCGCGAACAACATCATGCATCTTAACTGTATCTCTACGAGCACCATCTTCTAACAAACAATAATCCTTTAAAGTCTCCAATATTGTGATTCCCTCGTTCATGGAGTCCTCATGGGAACTTTGCTCCTCCATGAATCCTTCAGCCATCCAGTACATTACAAGCTCTGTAACTTCAATGGAGTAGTCTTCAGGAAACAAAGCACAAAGGAGAAAACAAGACTTTGCCTTGACTTCCAAAAAATCGTAGCTCAATTTCAATGGTTGAAAGATCTTCTCTTCAATGCTCTTGATCCAAGGTACCGATTTGCTAAGCTTATTCAAGACATGATTCCACAACTTGACATTTTTCTTTCCCCGCATAGCTGTTCCGACTGTGATGATAGCCAGAGGCAATCCACCACATTCAAGTGAAACAGCTTTTGCAATCGGCCTAACGTGGTCTGACCTCACAACTTCCCCTGCATTTTTGCAAAATAATTCCCAAGCGTCTTCTTCAAGTAAACATTCCACTCTAACATCAAGATCTGTTCTCATGCTTCGACAGACCTCTAAAAATCTGGAAGTCAAAATGATTTTTGAACCCCTATTCTCTTCGGTTCGTGGAATGCCCAAAAGATCCAAATCAATGGGTTTCCAAACGTCATCAAGAATTAGAAGAAAGTTTCTCTCTTTCTTCAGTCCAACATAAATCCTTCTAGCCAACTTCTCTTCGCTTTCTTCCATTTGAGTATCAATATCCAATCTCTCCGCAATCTGCTTTTGGACTCCTCGTGGATCAAACTCTTTGGACACTGTTACAAAGATCACCAAGCCAAATGATTGAGTAGCAGCCTCTTCCCGAAGGTTATTGTTCAATGTCCTGACCAACGTTGTTTTTCCTACTCCTCCCATGCCCCAAACACCTATCTTTTGAGCCTCATCGCTTATCAAACCATCTCTAATTTTGAGCAACATATTTGACGCCGCTGTTTGATTAACAACTGAGACCCCTGGAACATGTTCAACTTTTTCGGGTGTAGAATTCATAGAAAGCATGTCGACAAACTCTATGCCATCCTTCTCAAGCATTTTCACTTCCTCGAGAACCGTGACAAGTTTCCTACTCAGCATGGATCTCAAGGACATACCACATGAAACCCGTTTCTCAAGTTTTAACCTTGCTTTAGTGATAACTTCTTCAACCTCTCTTTGCCAACGCATTAGCTTGAGTCTCAAGGGCTTATCTTTGGCCAGAAAAGATTCATAGTCTTCATTCATGTTACCCTTAAGCTCTATCAATCTCTCGAGTGAATCATTAAGAGCTTGGACGTTTGATTTGAATTTGATGGCATTTGCGACTCGTGAGTACGTTGAACTGTACATAGAACGCAGAATTTCACCAATGATAGGGGACAAAAACTCCATGGTGAATATTTAGTTGAAGATGTTCTAGAGTGATGGCATATAGAGAACCAGCCAGACAGAGCCAACACCAGCTTCAAAAAAACCTTTGAAATCTGCAATAAAGAAAGAAGTTAGTCTGAAGTTGGCGTTGAACCTACTTGTTGTCTCACCTATAATTCAATCAGATTATGTAAACAGGACAAAACGAAAGAAAGAAGAATAGTTAGGTAAAGTGGCAATATTTTGAGACATATTAAGAAATAGCAATGAGACACGACAATAATGTTTTAAACGAATTCACCTATCATTTAATTATTACAAGAAGCATGATTCCTTCAGATCACTTGCTATTTAGCTTTGTTGATGTCTAATCTATTATCTATCGAACATATGTTTTTAGGCTGTTTAACTTTTGACACTTAACTGTTATCAAACACATGATCCCCCATGACATGTTATCCAACAATTTCAATTTCCATCATATAAGTGTATGATTGATTCTCAGGACGAAATATTAATATAAGGATGCCAAATGAATACTTTACCGGAAAAAAAAACCCAAAAAATACAGAAGAGAACAGTCATTGGCGGCAACGGCCGCAAAATATTAATATTTCTAACGGAAAAACAAAACCCAAAAATTTACAACTCTAGATGTGGAGGAGACGAGAACAGTCACTGGCGGCAACGGCCGCAAAATATCAGAATAATTCACCAACTATTCAACATTTCCATAGTAACTTATACATGAAACTTTCATAAAGTTTGACAATCGTGAAATAACGTACGGATCGTAACATAGATTAATTAACTTTTGCTTTTAATTTCATTTTATTCCATTTAAATCATCTTTCAGAAAATATTTAAAATATTGTGTAGTATTAATCAAACTAAATATTATCTTCAAAATTAAATCACAAAACGAAAACTGGTATAGTACTATACTTACCATTTAAATTACCATGAGCGATGGAGAGGGCGTGATCGGAGAATATCCATTGAACTCCAACTCCACTTTTCCTAGCAGAAATGGAACGAAAGGGTCACCATTATAACGAGCTCCATAGCGACCATGACTTTTTGAAGGTTTGATTTATTAGTGAACTATAAAAAAAAAAAAAAAAAAGAAGATTCAACTTTGATGGTTGGACTTTGTGCTTTGGATTTTTAAGTTGCCACTGGAATTTTCTTTGTTTGATTAGACTTCTTCTTTATCAAACTCCTTCAAAATGTTATACCACTTGTATGGAAAAATAATGGAAAACTAGGGGAAATGAGTTATTCAGTTATTCGACGCGTCGAGGATAAACGTTGATAAATTCCATGTTAGCCAACTTGTTATGAACGTCATACTCATGGGCAACAAGGTCTTAACTTTCTATATAATTGTTTGACAAACTCTTCGTTATTCACTTCAAAAATATATCCACCACATCAAAGCATTTATTTGCACAACCCTGTCACACTCCTACAACAACCACTTTGTGCTCTATATAATATTAATCTATAATGTGTGACGCCAAAAAATAAAAATAAAAAATTGTGTTATATCATCATGCTATATATTTTATATTGGATGAATTGTAGAAAGCTTTTTTAAAAAATTATTGTAAAAAGCTTGACTTTTGTGTTCTGTCCCGAGACTCGCAACTGAGAAGAATTTGAGTTATTTACTAGAGCTTTTATCGCATAGGTTATTCCATAAAATCGCTTCGAACTCGGCTCTAAATCATGGTCTTTAGATCAGAGTGGGTCGAATCGTCGAACTTTTGGCTTAAATCTTCAATCTTGGTCGAATTTGTCCCAAGGATTTGCAGAAAAAAGCTGTGATCTTCCCGCCATTGTGAAAGCGATTTAGCCTCTGTGTACGCCATTGTGTAGGGTTTAATTGAGCGTTTGATACAGTAAGAAGCAATTGATAAGTTTGAAACGATGATAAGTGGATAATCAAAACAGGAGTTGTTTAGTTCTCTGGGTAGTTTTGCTTTCAGTGTTATTAGCAATAACTTTGAACACGAGCTCGGGAAAAGACGATACTTTCCTTAACACACAGTTCATGGCTGCAGCTACAGTAAAGGGTCAATGAGCAAATGGTATATATTGTTTCTGCATTTGCTTCAAACTCCTTATAGGGATTGGAATGCATAAATCTAGGTGATCTTGTTGCTTTGCACTTTACTTTATGTGGTCTGAGCAGAAGAAAGTTAGGTTTGGGAGACTGATATTGCACTTTTGGTATTGATTTTTGTTTTCTGCTGTACACTGTTAAGGGTTTATCAAATTGAAGATACTTTTATATTTCTTCCTCGAAGATATTAATCAGTTCAACAGTGGTGGGGCTGCTTGTGCTAATAAGGAGATCTAATGCTTCTCCAATGCCAAGCAAAGGATTTCATGGTGGAAACTTCTGAAGCCGCAACGGACTTCAGAAAGTTTCATAGTTGAGCAGGGGTGTTGAAATTGTCGAAAAAAGACTATGAATCATCAACGATTACTACTCACGAAGTGCTTGCACGCTCATGTAAGTACTTTGTTCTTTTTTTTCCATCAAATATATTTTCAGTCTAATTAAGTAAAAACCAAAGTAGAAAGTTTCAGTGAATATACCAGAAGACTTATTAGACCATGTCCATCGGACAATTTTTTGGATGTTTTCCCATGTGGGACCCGCCATATTGTGTCTTCCCGTGTTTTTAAGTGTCTTGGGCAAGACACTTAAACACTAGGTCTTCCAAAAAATTGCCACGTGTTGCAACGTCATTCGTTGCGACAATAAAAAAATCAATTTTTATAAAAAAAAAATTAAAAAAAAAAAAAAGAAGACCCCGTGTATAGGGGTCTCCCTTAGAGATGCTCTTAGTAGCTGAAAATGGAGAAGGAGTCTTCAAGGCAAGTTCGTTGAAACTTCAAGTGCCAACTCATTATTGACCTCACCAACCTTAAGCATCAACATCAAAGTCTTATTATTTATTTATGAACCACAAAAAGACGACAACAAAGTTTTGTTCCTTTTTTTCTAAGGAGACCATAAAAGTCATTTTTGCCTCTTGTTTTATATTGAGAATATTTTTGATCATTGTTTTGTGTTATTCCTTGAATTCCTTCCTTTTTTGTTTTGTTAATCTCTCTGTGAAACCCCCTCTCATGGATTGTCTGGGCTCAGTCTTGGGTTCTGTTTTGGCTGAGACAGGGCATGGTATGTGGAGATCAGCTTATTCTCGGGCCATTGATACTATCCGGTTTGAGTCAAATATCAATGCTTTGAAGGATACGCTCAATGGCCTTATGGAAGTTCAAAACAAAGTGAAGAAAGACCTCAAAACCTTGGAAATCAAAGGGAAATCCTTGCATGTGCAACTGAGGAAATGGCTAAGAGATGTGGAAGAGATTGTCCTTGCAGCAAATTCAATGCAGGAAGAACATGTTTCATGTGGTCTGTCCTTGAAATGCAGGCTGAGCAAAAAACTTGTGGGAATTCTTAAGGAAGTCAAGAAGATTGAGAAGCGAGGCGTAGAGCTTCTCGACATACTCTCTGCAGAAGGTAAATCTGAACTAGTTGAAAAAATCCTTGGACCCTCGATTCCTGATCAAACAATAGCATCAGAGATGTTAGCCAAAGTTCTAAGGTGTTTGATGAGCGATAAGTTTCAAAAGATTGGTGTTTGGGGTATGGGTGGAGTCGGGAAAACAACACTTGTCAGAGAACTCAACAATAAGCTATGGAAAGAAGCTGCTACACAGCCTTTTGGTATGGTGATATGGGCTACAGTTTCCAAAGAGTTTGAATTGGGAAGGGTCCAGAAGCAAATCGCCGAGAGATTGGATATAGAAATCAAATCAGGCGAAACCGAGGAGAATCTAGCAAAACGCATTTGTCAAAAGCTTGAGAAAGTAAGTAACTTTCTTCTCATTCTTGATGATGTCTGGAAACCCATTGATTTAGACCAGTTGGGGATTCCACAAACAGATAGACACAAGGGTTCAAAGATTGTCTTGACTTCTAGATTTTTTGAGGTTTGCCAGAGCATAAGAACGGATATTGACTTCAAAGTGGATTGCTTATGTGAAGAAGAAGCTTGGGAATTGTTTTGTCAATATGCTGGAGAAGTAACCAGATATGATCGTGTTAGACCCATCGCAAAAAAAGTTTCTCGGGAATGTGGTGGATTGCCTTTGGCTATCATCACAGTTGGAATGGCTATGCGGGGGAAGAAGATGGTCAATCTGTGGAAAAATGCCCGTGAGGAACTCAAGAGGTCGGTGCCGTATGTCAAGAGTATTGAAGAAAAGATTTACCAGCCTCTTAAATTGAGCTACGACTTGCTCGAGCCAAAGATGAAATCTTGCCTCCTCTTCTGTGCCTTATTTCCAGAGGATTACTCAGTTGAAGTAGCTGAGCTTGTGAGATACTGGATTGCCGAAGGATTCATAGATGAAACACAAAATCATGGAACCTTAATGAATCAAGGTATTGCCTTGGTAGAGATTCTGAAAGACTCTTGCTTGCTCGAAGAGGGTGCACGTGATGACACAGTTAAAATGCATGATGTGGTTCGCGATTTTGCCATATGGGTCATGTCTTCCTCGCAGGATGATAGGCACTCTCTTGTCATGTCTGGTATAGGCTTGCGCGAGTTTCCACAAGAGAAGTTCGTTCCTTCTATCCGAAGAGTTTCTTTGATGAACAATAAGCTTAAAAGCCTCCCCGATCAGGTGGGAGAGTGTGTTGAACTCTCGACTTTACTGCTACAAGGAAACTTTCACCTTGAGGAATTACATGTGGGGTTCTTGCTAGCCTTTCCAGCACTTCGAATCTTGAATCTAGGTGGGACGCACATAAGCTCATTGCCTAACTCTCTCGGCGAGCTTCGCGAACTCCGATCTCTCATCTTGAGAGACTGCTACTATCTTGAAGAAGTTCCTTCCCTTGAAGGCCTTTCAAAAATTCAAGTTCTGGATCTTTGTGCCACTCGTATTAAAGAATCCCCAAGAGGATTGGAAACCTTGAACAGCTTGAGACTACTTGACCTCTCTCGAACACATCACCTCGAAAGCATTCCAGCCGGAACCATACCCCAGTTATCAAGTTTAGAGGTCCTAGACATGACACTAAGTCATTTCCACTGGGGTGTTAGTGGGCAAACTCAAGAAGGGCAAGCAACACTTGAAGAGATTGCGTGCCTCCATCGTTTATTGGTTCTCTCCATCAGGGTTGTATGTGTTCCACCTCTTTCCCCTGAATACAATTCTTGGATAGGAAGGTTGAAGAAATTCCAGTTGTTTATTGGCCCAACAGCAAACTCGTTACCTAGTAGACACGACAAGAGGAGAGTGACAATAAGTAGTCTCAATGTTTCGGAGGCATTCATTGGGTGGTTGCTAGCTAATACAACCTCCCTAGTGATGAACCATTGCTGGGGTCTCAATGAGATGCTGGAAAACTTGGTAATTGATAGCACGAGTAGCTTCAACGTTTTGAGGTCTCTAACAGTAGAGAGTTTTGGTGGAAGTATAAGGCCCGCTGGTGGATGTGTCGCGCAGCTGGATCTCTTACCTAACCTGGAAGAGCTTCATCTGCGTCGTGTAAGTCTGGAAACAATTAGAGAGCTCGTGGGTCATCTCGGGTTGAGATTTCAGACACTGAAACATCTAGAAGTTAGCAGATGTAGTCGGCTCAAATGCCTCCTCTCGTTAGGTAACTTTATCTGTTTCCTGCCGAACCTACAAGAGATACATGTTAGCTTTTGTGATAGGCTTCAGGAGCTGTTCGACTATTCTCCAGGAGAAGTTCCAGCCTCCACTGAACCTGTGGTGCCTGCTCTGCGTGTCATAAAGCTGAGGAATCTCCCTCGGTTGAAGAGTTTATGTAGCCAAAAAGAGTCATGGGGATGTTTAGAGCATGTGGAAGTGATAAGATGTAATCTTCTCAAGAATCTACCCATTAGCTCGAATAACTCTGACAGAGTCAAAGAAGTAAGAGGAGAAACACACTGGTGGAACAACTTAACTTGGGATGATAACACTACAAAAGAAACCCTTCAACCTCGTTTTCTACCAGCTGACGGAAATATACTAACTGCCTCTCTGGGAATCTCTGGTTAGCAGACCAACAAAAACTAAGAGAGATTACAAGCTTCTCCAGCTTCTAATAAATCAGGAACTCATGGGTGAGGAGCTTTTGTAGCTACAATGTAATCATGGAAAGTTTCAGGTTTAATCAGTGACCTTCAAAATGTAAAAAACTTTCAATTCCTCTTCTTCGCCATTGTAGATAAAAAACCAGCGAAGTAGTAGATAGTTTTGAAAACATGTTTTCTATCACTTTGTTATTTTCATTGGTCTAAGTACTGCATAAAGATATGCTCAACAACTGAAATGAATCTTGGCTCGAGGAATGAACCGACTGTCCAAAAAACATATTACATTAGTGTAACTTGATTAATCTGTCATGGATTGACCACACCATTCTACGTAATGATTATA
Organism: Cardamine occulta; assembly: GCA_028015245.1. Taxonomy (NCBI): domain Eukaryota; kingdom Viridiplantae; phylum Streptophyta; class Magnoliopsida; order Brassicales; family Brassicaceae; genus Cardamine; species Cardamine occulta. The sequence continues at coordinate 5,640,060 of CM051388.1, read as the reverse complement.
TTAGATAAACGGACTCTTGTCACAGTAGTCTCACTAGCCACTTAATTCTGTAAACCAAGGGGCGAAAGAACAATGCTCAAGCAATGGTGTCAAGACTTTAAGAACAATTTTCTTCATATATTCACACAAAGTGAAACAAGGTATCCTTACAACTAGTACAAACCACACAGCTTCTATTGCTGCAGAGGAAAGAAAAAGCAAATGGAAAAACAAAAAACAAGTCCTAAGCGTTATCTAACATCAACCATTTTCCAGCATTATCTAGTCATTGTACTTCTAGACCTAATCTTCTTCCGTAGGCTTAGAAGGACCAGACTTCTTGGGGAGAAGGAGATTGTGAATGTTAGGCATCACTCCTCCATTGGCAATGGTCACATCTCCAAGTAATTTGCTTAGTTCCTCGTCGTTCCTCACAGCAAGCTGAATGTGTCGTGGAACTATACGGGTCTTCTTGTTGTCTCTTGCTGCATTCCCAGCGAGCTCCAGAACCTATAAAAGAATAAGTAATCGAACCATATTCAATTTCCAAGAAGCCATGTCAAGCAATCGAAATTCTCGAATTTACAGTCAGGTAGCAAAATCAAACAGTACCAACTGAAAATTCTGATCAGCAAAAGTTAATGCGTTCTCAAAAATTCCCAATTTCACACTAATTTAACGAAAGGGGTAAGACAAATTGGAAATCCAGAACCCTAGATGCAAGTGAAAACCATCAATTTCGACAACAAGAAGCAAATTAAACACGCGATCAATAGATGAGACAGCAATAAACGATTACCTCGGCGGCGAGGTATTCAAGAACAGCGGCGAGATAGACCGGAGCTCCGGCACCAACACGCTCGGCGTACTTTCCGGCTTTCAAAAATCGAGCGATACGACCAACAGGAAATTGAAGCCCGGCCTTGCTACTACGAGAAGTAGACTTCTTCGCCGCACCAGATCCAAGTGTTTTTCCCCGACCCGCCATTTCTACTACCAACTAAATAAATCTCTACAAAACGAACAAAGAAAAGAATAGAGAAAGCGTAATTGACAAAAATGACAATAATGAGTTACAGCGAAACCCGCCATGAGTATTAATATAGTGGGAAAGAAAGTATAGCTGACCAATGATATTACACTGCATGGATCGATCATTCTCACCGTTAGATGGTTTTAAGTTTGAGGGACACGATTTAAGTTTCGTGCTCCCACCGCTTTCACTTTTTTTTTTTTTTTTTTTGGTGTTCTAAATAATGGGCTGATTTGGGCTTACTAAATCAAAAGTAGCTTTCCTTTTTATTTTTAACATTTTTGGGCCCAAATATCCTTGGTTGAAGTCCATGTACTACAGAATGTATTTCTTTTCCTTTTATATTTTTTAAAAAAATTCAAAAATCGGAAGAAATTATCAAATTATACTTTTTCTGGTCTTTTAAGTACAAATAGGTTTTGATTTTTAATCTTCGTGAGGTAAAGAAACTGTTTTAGAATCATCAACCAGTCAAAGTATTTCATTTGGGTGGATAATGAGACAACGCTTGGACGAGACGATAAGAGGATGCTGTTTAAGCTATTGTTTTTCTTTTAATCTCTTGAATAAATGGATAACAAAGAAGTAAACCAAGGAGAGACATAGGGAAAAGTTCATGTCATGAAAGTTGTGGGATGGTCATGATGTTTCCAACCTTCAAGACAAAAATCGGTGGATCACACTTAAATTTTTCGTTAATGTAAGGATGTAGAAATATCTATGATTTTTCAACCAAAAAAAAATATATATCTATGATGCTTGAAAGTCACAACATACGAATTATATATTTGTTTTATGATAAAAAAAACACCCATTATTTGTCTTACAAAAGAAAAATTAAGGGAGAGACAACTTTCATAACGTCATTGACTCATTGTGGAAATGAGATCTTTCACCACTAATTGAATAAAAAAACGGTACTGACCTACAAACCCCACGTAAGATTTTTTAAAAATTACATATTTTTAGAAGTACTACTCGAGTATAGAAAATTAATATTAAAACAATAATATTGAATCTTGTAAGTACTTTTAAGTGGATATATTAATGAAAGTCTCGTGCTAAGTATTTTTTAAAAAGGAGGAAATTTGAGGCAGAGTACGTAGTCAAGGAGACTACAATGGCATGTCTGTAGACCTGAAATGCAATTCTGACATTTAAAAATATATGTATATTCGTATAACTTTGCTGGTAAGCATTATTTGTATACAGAATCTTCTGCCCCGATTGAAAAATGTCAATGTAATAATATCTTAATAATACGTACTTCATCTCTAAACCAGTTAAATTTTATTTTGTACTTGTTGGTATTGACAAATCAATATTTCCAAAAAACTTTGTCTCTAGAGTCGAATGGTTATTGTTCGAAGGACGAACACTTATTGTGGAAGTGTCTTTTGGTCCAACAATATGTGCAGATTTCAATATTTTAAATACTACAAATCAAACCGCAAAACTATGCAAAATATTGGAAGCATTACATTTGGGAAATGTGAGATTGAACGTACGCGTTATTTTAGTGAGGAGACAACCAAATCATACTGTGGCCACGTGAGTCAAGTAGTACCATAGATAGCTAAGTTACCTAAGTACGATAATTGCTGTCTTGATAGCTCACCGATGATTGATATGTCAAAAAACATTGTGAGAACCAAGATGGCATGATTTAGTGGTGGTGTTTGAATGTTATAGAAAACTCGTTATGTACTATCATATTATGGATTTTTGTTTGATTAAGATTATTATGGATTTTTTGTAGCCATTGTAAACTTTTTAACTTTTAAGTGACAAGAATATCTATCTACATATTTGACAGATTAGCTTAAACTTCGGTTTAGAATTTACTCCATGTTACCAAACAAAAATGTACACGAGTATGACGTTTACTCACGATTTTTTATTATATATATTTAGGAAATAAATAGTATAAGATCATTCTGATACTGTATTCGCTGTACACTATTTGTTTGTTCCATCCATTTTTTGTTTCCGCTTTACTTTGCGTTGTGCTGTCCATATTCAGACCTTTAATAACGAAGAAAACAAATATTATTGGGAGTCTAAAACATTGTTTTTTTCTTGCAATAATTTTCCCGTTATAATTTAAGTTCATATGTATGTTTGTATCTTATCCTCAGACGACAAAAACTCAATAATCCAGTTCCCCTAATTTGTTTCTCCCTTCCTATACTGTCTCTCTCCCCAGAAAATGCAAAACTAAATTGCCAGAAGAAGGTTCTCCAATCCAAAAAAAAAAAAAATACAAACTCTCTAAATTCTAAACATTCATTTCAAATTTATAGTTCTTTTTGCTATTTTGTTTTCTTTTTTTTTTCTTTTGAAATTTATTTTGTTTCCTTTCGTTCGTCACGTTTCTTTTTGCTTCTCTTGTTCTCATATTCTTTCAAATACCAAAACCAGTGGAGAGAGGCTAAAAAGAAAATGGAAGCTTCAAGCACAAGAATCGAGAAGAAAATGAAGAACAAGAAGCTTCCCAATGTTTGGTTTTCACTGAAGAAATCTCTCACCTGCAAATCTGATCCCTCCGATGTCCACGACCCGAGATCCAGAAAAAGGCTCGCTACAATATCCACAAAGAGGCCAACAGCTACTTCCTCCGGCGTCGGAGGCCGGTCCGGTTGTTCAAGATCCATAGCTAATCTCAAAGACGTGATAAATGGAAACCAACGTCATTTGGAGAAGCCGCCTTGCTCTAGCCCTCGTTCTATCGGAAGCAGCGAGTTTCTCAATCCCATTACTCACGACGTTATCCTTAGCAACTCCACCTGTGAGCTCAAGATCACCGGAGCTACGGAATTAGTGGGGACTCTGAGGCCAGGCACGCCGGTGCATTACTCTTCTTCACGGCGGAGCCAAGCGTCGAGAAAGGCTTCCTTGGTTGTGGTTGAGAGAGACAGGGAAGGATTGGGATTTCACCAGAGCCAAAGGGAGAGAGACAATTCCGCCATTAATGGAGACAATTACTCTGTTTCTTGCCATAGATGCGGCGAGAAATTTAGCAAACTCGAAGCTGCTGAAGCTCATCATCTCACTAAACACGCCGGTAAATAATCATATCACAAAGTTTCTTACTTTTTTAGTAAAGTTCATCTTCGAATTTCAAAATTTCCATACTTTTTTTAGTAAAGTTTTTAAATTTCATATTCAAATTTCAAAATATTTCTTATTTTCTAGTTCAAAGTTCGGAAATTTCATCTTCGAATTTCAAAATTTTCATACTTTTTTTAGCTTTTTAGTAAAGTTTGTTAATTTCATCTTCAAATTTCAAAATTTCTTATTTTCTAGCTCAAAGTTCGTAAATTTCATCTTCGAAGTTCACAATTAGGTTACAGAGTTTGTTTATCAAAGAATTTTCACCGAAATTTCAGTGACAGAGCTTGTGGAAGGAGACTCATCGAGGAAAATTGTGGAGATAATCTGCAGAACAAGCTGGTTAAAGACTGAGAATCAAGGCGGGAGAATCGATCGGATCTTGAAAGTGCACAACATGCAAAAAACCTTAGCCAGATTCGAGGAATACAGAGATACGGTGAAGATAAGAGCGAGCAAGCTACAAAAGAAACATCCGAGATGTATCGCCGACGGGAACGAGTTGCTCAGGTTCCACGGCACAACCGTCGCGTGTGTTCTGGGGATAAACGGGTCGACGAGTATATGCTCGTCGGACAAATGCTGCGTTTGCCGGATTATACGGAATGGGTTCTCGGAGAAACGGGAGATGAACAACGGAATTGGAGTTTTCACGGCGTCTACGAGCGAGAGGGCGTTCGAGTCTATTGTGATTGGCGGCGGTGGTGATCGGAAGGCGTTGATTGTGTGTCGAGTAATCGCCGGAAGGGTTCATCGGCCGGTGGAGAATTTAGAGGAGATGAATGAGTTGAATGGGTTTGATTCTTTGGCCGGTAAAGTTGGGCTGTATACAAATGTTGAGGAGCTTTATTTGCTCAATTCTCGAGCTCTACTTCCTTGTTTTGTGCTAATCTGCAAACCTTAAGATTAATCTTTTGATTAAAAATATTGGAAATTTTGGTTGACTAGTTGTATCAATGTAGTTTAAAAAAACGCAAAGTTGTGAAATTGATGAAAAGTTTTAGCTTTCAAAAATTATTAATTGCAAATGAGCTAATTAAACCAAAACCTCTAAAGCTTTTTGCTATTATGTATGGTCTTCTTTGTTCTTCTTCATTTTCATATATCAAAGGAGTAAACTCAAATTTTCATTTTCACAACATGATGTGCAAGTCTCTGGATTTTTAACAACTCTTATAAATACTTGTAAACTCAAATTCAAAGTGTAAAGCTTTTATCAGATTGTTTAGATTGATCTCTAAGTGGAAAAAAAGAGTGGAATGTTTTTGTTTATGGTGTAATTGATAGTATTGGCTATTGTATTCATGCGAAGTAGGGAATGGGCTGGTTGCACAAATAACATGAATGAAGTTTGAAGAGCCCCAGACAGATAGAGGCTTTGTTTCACGGGTGTAGAATATTGGTAAATGCCAAATTTCAGCGTTGGGGAAGAGACAAATCAAATAATTATGCCCATTTTGCTATTTTGCCTACATCGTGTAAGAAATTTTGTGCAGAGTAATGAACACTATAATATATTTGCTGATGAATATACAACATAATGTTGACGTCCTACTCCGAAATAATATGCTAAAATTTTCAAATTTGAATCATACATACTACGGTCATGCTTATGTTTCTAATTAAAAAGAAGAGCGAACAAAAACAAAAAAAAAGAACATATATTCTAGCTAGCATATTGTTTGAAAAACGGAATGGTCCATATGATTTGCAAATGCACTGACACAAAGCTTACATCAAAAGTGACGACAACTATAATTGACACTTCGAACTAGTAAGATCCATCATTCTATATTATATATATTTTTTTGTGATAACTTGGAAGTTTGGACCGAAATCCTAATCTCCTAAGCAGCTTTTAGATTTCCCTTTGGGAATATCCCTCATTCCAAATATACTCGAACTCACCTCTTTATCAGTAGCCTAATCTCTTTGAAGGAAGCCATTATATCAAGAGCTATTGGGTCACTAGATGTCTATATTATATGTTCAAACGATATTAAGACTATAGTGACTAAAACCACTTTATTAATAGACTTTTATGATCACAATAGCCTAATCAAGCAAGACAATAGAAGGTCAATTGTTGTTGATCTCACTGCTCGAGTTTGTGGTTCAAGGTATGAAACTTAAAATTGATGGAAGCCTCAATTGTTTGATGAATAATTTCTTCAATACCATATTTGTACTCAAACCCCAATTCTCTCAACTTCTTTGAAGAAATTATAGGCTTCATACATTGTCTCTCTTCCTCGTCATCATCTACCCTATAAACCAAGAATAATAATTTTCTAAAATCTTTAGTCTAAAACAAAGAAGAATTGACAAAAGCATTAAAAATTGTAAAAAATTTGTAGGACTTACGTTTGAATTTTACAAAGAAACTCCTTAGAGAAGTGATGAAGCATCAACTCATGCAGATCAATATTGTCAACACAACATATATATTGACCTTTAGCCTTTGGTTGTTCCATCAAAAACAGATGGGCCCGGCAAATATCTTCAATATGTACCAAAGCAATCGAACCCATTCTTTTGTTCACAGCAGATAATATCTCAAACAACTTTGAGTCACCTGTTTTGTTATTATAAATGTAATTATCAAACTGGTTAACTAAGCCCAGTTAACATTCTTAACTTATATACATACCTGTCACTGGAGACAAGAGAACTTGAACGCTTGATGGGACAAAAGGGGTAAGGAATGGACCTGAAACAGTAGTTGTAATAACTGAAACAAGATCCATTCCTCTCTCTTTTGCATATCTAAATGCTTCTTCCTCTGATACGAGCTTGGATAGTACATAAATCTGTCGCCCACACCAAGTCTAAACTGTTTGTGACGCCGAAAATGAATTGTAAAGCAAGTAATGAAATTATACTATTGAAATAGTATTTACCCATCCACTTGCTTGTGTTTTAAGGACATGATCAATATGAGCCTTGCAAGATTCATCCACGACAGATCTCATCCGTTCATTCTCATCTTTGGCAGTGAGAGTACTGATGGATGATGTGAAGACAACTCTTTTGACTGATTTTGACTTTAGACAAGAACCAAGTACATTCCGTACGCCTTTTATTGCCGGATCTATGACTTTGCTCTGGACATAACTTTCTACCATTCAATCCAACAAAACCCGGTTTTCGGTTAAAACTAATGGTTTGATCTGGTTGATAGCGGTTTAGGTATTGTTAAAAAGAAATCGGTGCAATGACAAGGTCGTACCGAGATTGACGTGATCTGATGAGATATCAAACTCCATGGAAGCGGCAACATGGAAGACGCCGTCACAGCCCTTAACGACGTCATCAAAGCTGCCGTCATCTTGAAGATCCGCTCGGAATAATCTAAGCCGTTCATTTTCCTTCCATTTGGATTGAAAATGTTGAGATTTTGCTGTTAGAAGAAGAAGCGTTCTTTAGTTTATCTACTTCAAAGCAATATTTATTTACATAACAGTCCAAATTTTAGTCAAAATAACCAATTAATCCATATGTATTTTAAAATCCTCTTTAAAGCACCTGAGATTCGATGTAAACAAACACTTAAAACTCGATTGATTTTCACAAGACAAGTTTGAAAACAATACCAAGATACCTAAGAGTGGCATGAACAGTGAAGCCTCTTTCGAGAAGAGACTTAACCAACCAAGAACCGATGTATCCACTTGCACCAGTCACGCAATACGTCGTCGTTTTCCTTTCCTCTCCTTTCGATTCCATTATCTCTTTTCTTCTTCTTTCTCTTTTTCAATTCTCCAAATGCCAAAAATGGGTTTACAGTGTTAAATTATTATTTTTTGGCTTGTAACGATATATTATAAAATTATGTTTCCATTTGTCTATGCTATTTTAATATTGTTTTTGTTTGTTTCCTTTGGTTCGGTGTTACGTTTTTATTATTCTTGACAATTGGAAACTACAAGACAGACACCTTTTATCTTTTTGGCATATTATTATATTTGGTAAGATTGGATTATTGCAACATTGGCGTTATTACACAATCATGGTGCATTTTGATATATAATCCTTTTGGAATATATAAGAAGAGAGGAGGAGATGAAGATGTTCAATACAACCTCAATCGTTAAGACATAAGAAGAAAGATAACGTAAGAACAGCTAAGAGATATCAGCTGTTGAAAGTTGTGTGGTTTCTTTATCTTTGGTCTCCTTTAATTTAATTTCTCCCACTTTTCTCAATATTATTGCATCACATTCATAGCTATGGATCGGATGCTTTGATCTGCCAAAGCATTTAACATATTTGTAAAATGGTCATCCCAGTGTTGTGCTTGTTGTGTCTTCTTCCACATCACATGAGAAGGCTTTCTGAGTTCTAACACAACACATAGTAATGTGCCACTTAAGAAAAATTGGGTTAGGATGGGCTGGGCTGAGCCGGGCCATAAACACACACTTAATCCACTAATTGAAAGCATAAGTCGTTTCACGAATCTATTGTGACACATCATTAATTAGCATTACAATTTTCGTTGTTAAAACCTTAAAATCTTCCTAAAAGTTTATTACTATATAATCATATAAACTACTTGCAGGGCGGGCTCATATAGTGGCGACGGTTTCGGATCCAATCCCTTGTCTTAATAATTAAGAGGTCTAATTTTTTTTAAAAAAATTTATATATAAAATATTAAAATATTTTTAAAATTAGATTGAAATGAGCCAAAAAATATATATTTTCATTATAAAATTTACAAAAATATTACTCATTTAAAAAATTGAAAGATCCCCAAAAAATTAGTAAAAAACTTTAAAAATTTAAATTTTAGTGGTATAAAAAAAAATTTGCCCTAGAATCCATATATATGTTGAGCCGGTCCTGACTACTTGAATCTTGGTAAAACAAGTTCAAAATATAGTTTGATTTTTCAAATAAAGATCGATATATGTTGCAGATCAATTCAAACTCAGTTTTGTCTTCCTGTGGGACGGACTCTGACTCACATGCACATGTGTATACACAGTCATACATGCATATATATATAAAATGTAAATGGGCTCAGTGTGATGATGAAGTGATGGGTGGTGTCTGGTGAATACAAAAGGAGGAAAAGTTGGGTTCTTACATAGACATAAAACTCTTCATGGGGACACCCAAAAAAAGACCATTATCTTTTGTACCCACTCATACGCACACACAAATCCACAATAACCACCAGACCTATAGTACCATTCATTATTACTAAAGAATCTATCACTGCAACACAAACCACGATTCAACAATAAAAGGAATATTATCTTGACAACCCAATTTAGAAAATATTTTTTTTTGAAAGAAAAAAAAATTATTCCTTCTTATTATCATCTTCTTCCTTCAATTGATCGCACTTAGTAAACAGCCAAAGACTTCTTCCATTGCCCACAACCGAAAGTTTAAAGCTTTTCTCATTTATGAGTTTGGTATTCATCTTCGATTTATATTCTTGATAAGATAAATAGTTTGAGTCGGTAAATTGAGTCGTCAAAGAATTAAGTACTGATGGAACATAGTTGATATTCCTTTGTTATATCATCAACAATTAGCGATATGGCTTTTGGACTAATTAAGATCTCTACTAAAGATAAAGCTAAAAGTAAGATTCAAATAGTCTTGGAATATAAGCAAACTCTTGCTATTCTGCTCAGACTCTTGCGATTGAAATATATAGTTCATATGTGTTGTGTTATTTAATTATCAGGTTATGTTATGTGGGATATTAGTTTTACTTTATTGAAGAATTATGATTTTAATGGATACTTTATCTCTTAATTACAACCTTGAAAAGTTGAGATTTCAATGGATAAGTTAAATGGAATCCAACAAAACCCGGCCCCTGAAATTGGATCATGCAAGGTATAAAAATGAATGAAAGGAAATCAACTAAAAGACAAGTATTATTATTATCATCTATTTCTTTGCTAAGAAAAGAAAGGGGAGTTTCTACTTTACTCGTTGTGGGTGGTTGTGGTTGTGGTTGTGGTTGTGGCCGTGAGCGTGTGTTTGCTTCGTGCATGGACCCATCGGCTATGATTTATTGGGGACACGGATCAATAATGGGCTTAAAAGTTCTTATGATCTAAGACCCAATTTCACCTTACCCCTTGTTGGATATAACGTACATGGCATTTTGAATTTGTTGCACTTTGTTTTTCCGGTACCTAAATACCCACTAGAGGCCTAAGTACGACATTGATGTGATATAATTAAGTTGCGAAGATAAAAAAAAAAAAAAAGTAGATATGAGCTAATATATAATGAAATTAGACTTTAGCTGTTATATTCATAGATAATCTTTTAAGTTTAATTGTGTTAACCTCTTTATGACACATCTTGTCAACTTTATTTTATACACATAAATGTTTGTCCAAGCCTAAGTCCGTGAAACTTATAACTACTTAATGGGAAGTAAAGTTAATTAATCATGGCTGAGAAAAAATATCAAATATTATATGTTTTGACTGGAATGAAATATTGAAAAGGTGAAAACCGACACTCATTTTATTGGTTAGTAGCATGTGATTTATGTCCATACCCATCAATTGTGTTGGTTGTGTTATAAAAACTTTGTTGTCTTAAAGTATTGTTACTCAAATCATCATATGGTCTAGTTTTAAATATTTTAATCAATCTTTATTCTATATAAAATGGCTCAAGTTTATGTATAACTTTTCTTACCAGATGAAAATATGAACAACTAAATATCTCGAGTTGACGAGATGTTTTTTTTTTGGGTTAAATAAAGTTGATGAGATGTTGATAACAGATTGTTATAAATATTATCTTATTAATTAAACTAAAATTTATGTTATAAATGTAAGACGAATTAACCAGAACGTTAGAAACCAACTTGTTTTCATATTTTCCCACAAAAACATAGATGTCGAATGATACTTAAACACAGTTCCGGTTTCAATAGACAATACGGACTGATTTACTTTCACATTATAAGTGTTATTAAATCAATCTTCTTATAAACCTGGATAAAATATGTACGTCCAAGTCTTAAGTATAGGAAGGTTTGAGAAAACCGTAAAGTGATCGGTCGATTAGACTCTAAAGAAGCCGATATTTGATTGACTCGACCGCTTTCTCATGCGAGAAAAGAAAACATATAAATTTTGAAAACCAAATATAAAATTTCGAAGAGTAATAATAAAATAACTTTTAAAAAGGTAGAAATGACCCCAAAACCAATGAATACTAGCTAGACATATGTAAATATCGGAGAAATTTAGAGACAAAATCCCTTAAAATATTGACCCAATAAATCCCTTAAACACTGCTGGCTAATGGACTCTTCCCCAGCATCATCCATGATTTTGTAGCCATCAATAAGCACAACTTACCAATACTCGCATATACATAAGATTAGTGATAAGTATTAGGATAATTACACTAGACAACGTACACCATTCGAATACTATGTGTTAACAAATTTTTGCTAAATATACAAATTATTTAATATATATATGTACCATAATTAATATGCCGCTACGTCATTGCTATGATCCATCAGTTTCTTATACAGTTATTTTTAAATGTATCCGTATAACGACGGATCGATCTCCATCCCAAAAATCCTTTGCTAATTCAGATTTATATAATCGTCATTCTAAGCTCCAGTATCTAAAAATCAAATGAATTACATATAAGAACTTTGTAAATTTGATCACGCTAGAATATTTGTGTTTATCAGCACTGTATTTCTTTCTTTAAAAATGAAAGGAAAAAATATCAAACCTAATGTTTATAACAATCGATCTGTTACCCAAATGGATATATGATGAAACCAATTGATAGAAAAAGACATACAGACCAATTATATTGTGTGAGAATGCATTCATTATTGTACCTCTTGAGAAATTTTATGTTTTTCCAAATGAGTAAATATGACTTTTGGAGGGCAAAAGTATAAATAAATAAATAATGGAGTAATGAAGACAAACGAGAGAAGACATGAAACTCAAATTGTCAGTGCTTCTTTCAATCTCAAGAGCTTTTGCCCTGTTTTATTTAGTGGGTTACTTTAATAGTTACCTCTCAAATAGTCAGAAGATAAGGATAAAACTAAACATTTCGTATACTTTTGATCCCTATAAAATTTTAAACATTTTACTCTCTTCTCCCACGAACTATTTATTTCAAAATCAACAAATCATGTCGTGACATCCATCAAATAACAATGTTAAAAGAGTTACTTTTTTGTGGACTTAATAGCAACGGAAAAAAATAATTGTTTAGGTAAATATGGCAATTTGTTAAATTGTTTTCAACATATTACAAATATATAGAAACATAAATTATATCTGAAACTTAGCGCACAATTATATTGATTATGCGAGCAAACTATTTTATTTAGTGTTGTAAATGACTAATAGTAATTAACACCCTAAATGATAATATATAGTTTTATATATGATCTACTAGCATATACTTACCACTAAACGCTGGCAGTTCATGCGGAGGTTTCTGGTTGGTCAGCGAATCGTTACGGCTAAACGATCTACTACAAAGTTTAGAGTGCTTTGAAACAAACTCTTGATCTTTCTGCTATTCCCCTCCCAACAAAGTCAAGCACTTACAATACATGGCTTGCCGATAAATCAAGGGCTCATCTACCTCCTTCTCCCATGTTGTCATCACGACTCGAGTTGTTAATTAGTAACGAATTCATAATAGTTTAAATTTCTCTCTGACATATATATATATATATATATAACAATATACTAGCTATTATCTCTTATAGTAGTTTAGACAAATAATCGATCAATATCAACTACTTAAAAAAAAAGTTGTGCTGCAATAGAATGGTTCCTTCATTAATGACTTGCCATCTCCTTATTTTGTAAGCACAATGCTTAAGGTAAAGAAAGTGTAAGGATTGTATTATACACAAATGACACATGCATATAAATATATACATATTGGAAGACCATGTTTTATGTCACTAACTACATAATATATAGATTCGATTGGGGGTAGGGTGGGGGGCACAATCTCCGAATCTCTTTTAATTGGAGTGCGAAAGCGTAGTCACTTTTTCGTGGTTTCTTAAACCATTCCCTAGCCAATCAACTTTCATTAATGTCCCTTTGTTCATTTCATTCCCTTAATCTTATTTTAGGTATAATTTGTTCAGTTTGTAATTATAATATATACTCCATATCAACTACGTCAGACACGATCCTCCCTTCACGTTACGTACACACACATCTAGTTAAATATAATATGGTGAAACATGTAAACAAAACAAACTAGCTAGATGGTCTCCAAGTCATTAAATAGTGGGATTTACCATAAACTCGCACCATATCATTGATCACACTGCTTATCAGGAATTGTTTTTAAGATATTAACTTTTATAATCTGTAGAATTTAATATACACTACGGTAAACCTGATTTATGATCTAAATAAAGTTGATTTATTATAATGTGTACACAAACTTAGGTCGTTGACATGACAGCATTATTACACGCTCAAGGTCGAGGAAACAGCAAGAGATATTAACAACAAGGTTCCTAATATATCTGGGGACCACATTATTGGTTTGCATAATTAAATACCTACTTAGATATTAACAACAAGGTTATTGAAATAGTAATAATTTGTTATCAACTTAACTAATAAAGGCAAACATATATATATATATATATATATATATATATATCTTGTACCTTGATAGTAAGCCATAGAGGATAAAACTATCTTCAAGTTTCATGCCAAACACATGCACGTTTGTAAGACGATGATTTTATTTAAGTTGTACATCTTATATACGGTTTAGAAAATATCAACTTGAGTAGCAGCTTTAGTTCAAAGAAAACAAACTCCGGAGAGGGGTAAAAGATATAAAAAGTCAACGGTCAAAGGTATTTATGACTGACGGTGACGGTGTCTCCCGCCGACGTCAAAACCTTCCGTATATTAAGCACACCAAAAAAACTCTGTAAGACTGTGGGAGTACGGATTTATTTTAGGATACTAAAATTACAATAATACCCTTCCTTAACTTTGGATATTACACATCTGATTTTGGATATTACACACCTGATTTTCGGTGGGGGAAAATCCGCGTGTCATGTTGGGACATTCCGTGTAAAAAACAAAATTCTTCAAATGATAAAATAATGAGAATCTGTAACAAATGACCACGAAAGTGTCCACATTTTATTATAGTTTTTCGTTTTTCTTTTTTGATAATGTCAAAATTTATTGTTGGATTCATGAGTTTTAAACCTCGAGGAAATTTCCATTATTCAACAGGCCAAAGTAGCATTTCTTGCGGATGCCTGCATCTGTATATATAGACCTGAATGGTTGGTATACTTCTACCAAGTCGTTTATATTTGGAAAATACTAAATAGTGACTGATCGAAACGAATAGTGGGTCTCTCGAATTGTTGAATGAAATTTAGCTAAAACTACATTTATATTGTTTTCCAAATGTTGTAATTTTGAAAGCTAAAAGATATCTGATAGTTGAAAATTCCGAAGTTGGTAGGTGAAATAAACAAAATAAGTCCGAAGTTTCGACTCTTTGAAATTGATATATACAAGACACACTATATATAGTCAAGTAACTTACCAAAGTATTTGACTCCTGAATACAAAGAAGAAATTAAGATTTTTACGCAATGTAGAGACATCTACGTCGTCCATGTTAATCTGTTAGGCACCGATTTCAAACCATATCAGATTACAGCAAATAGCAGCCATTAGAATTTGCTTAATCTCAATTATATGTTTATTTTGTTAAAAAAAATTATATGTTGTATAGAATTTTATTTGTAATTTTGAGAATGTATTGAAAAACCAATTTCTTACGTAGACGTTAATATTTACAGACACATTTTAATCCTCTGGCCTGCTTTTCAAGAATGTTCATAAAAACATGTACAGTATAACATTAAAAAAAAAACTAATTAGCAAAAGAAAAAAAATTAAAATTCCAACGCAAAATAATTATAGAGAACTGGTACGCAGCCTACGCTATCCATATGATATCCATATGACGGCTATCTTCACAATTAGTATAAGTTTCAGTTTTAGACACTAAACATTATGAATAACAATTTAATTAATAGGTTATCTACGTATTCGGGTGAGCTTATCCAAAGTTTCACGTTTATTGTGTTTAAACAAAAAAGGAAAGAAACGGAAATCTCCAAACAAATGCGTTCACACCCAAGAAAATGTTGAAATCTACTCATATGATTTACATGGATGATGAACAAAACATTTCGATCCCGCAAAAAAAAAAAAACAATTCGCTTCAAAATAAATAACGTGAAGGCACTAAACTAGTACAACAGCCAGAATCCCGTACACGTGTCAAGCTATCAAGTGTGGAGTCCAGCTGTCTGGGCCCCCACAAATATGCACATCTCAAAATACCCAATGAACGCCGTTTTTGAGAGGTGGTTTCGTTTTTGTTAGCTTAGGGTATTAAAAAGGCTAAAAGTTAGTTGCCGGTGATTCGTGGGACAACCCGTACGAGAT